>PVIR01006763.1:22969-64450 GCA_004026965.1 Petromus typicus
TTTTTTTTGTTTATTTGTTTATTGAAATTGAAACCACTCAAATATTTTCAGATTTTAAGTCTAGGAATCCCTAAATCGTCACATAGATTTTAAGTGTTCCCTACAGAAAATTAATTAACTAATGTAGCTTGTTGCTATTTTGTTACAGGTTCATGCTCAGGATGCGACAGGTATTTAAATTCTGTGGAATTCAGTACATGACAAATATCTGATAAAAAGATCCTTGATGTCAACTTCTGTGACATGTGTCCAGATTGTCATATACAAGGAAAGTGAACATAATTCCTGTTTATTTTACTTTTAGGTAACAGAAGTCAAAAGCTATGAAAGGATTTGGTTTAAAACAGCTTTGCTGAGGTATAAGTAAAATCGTGAGCTCACGCGTTTAGGTGTCCAGTTTGCTGCTCTCTCAAGGAAACACACCTGTGAAACCACAGCCCCAAGCACAGCGATGTGCACCGCTCTTACTGCAGAAGTCCGCTCGTGCTGCTTCGTGCTCTTCCTCTGTTCCCTCCTTTGCCATCTTCACACAATTACTAACTCAGTTTTTATCGTAGACTAATTGGTAGTTTGCAGAACTGTCAGGAAGTGAAATAATAGTGTTTGCTTTACTTTGTTGTTGTTTTGACTTTGTTCCGCCACAGTACTATTATAGAACTCGCCCATGTTTTCAGGCATATCAATGCTTATTTTTATTTATATGTGGTAATCACTGTTTGGATGTACAATGATGTATTCATCCGGCCTTCTCTAGAGCTGAATATCTGAGTCGTTTCCAGTTTGTGCTACTACAAACCAGCTTCTGTACGCATTCTTTTACCAGAGGCTTTGTGTACACATAGCTTCTACTACCGCACAATAAACACCTTGGAGTATATGCCTACACAATATGGGAGGTGTATGTTTAAGTTCTTAAGAAACCATTATGCTCTTTTCTAAAGTGCTGCTACCATTTAAATACTTCAAAGTCAATGCGTGCTGTAGGTACTGACGCGTTCATAAAAAATAAATATGGTCAGATTTCAAAAATACAATTCTAAGAAGTATTTTTAGTGCATTAATGTTTTAATTTGTACCTCTCTCAAAGTGAATACTTTTCATCTTTTTGATAACAATAAATATATATTCTTTTAATATATATCCTTTCAAGGGATTTAAAAATAGATCATTTTTTTCTTCTTTTTGAATATTGATACTTTTTTATACTCTAAATACAGATTTATTTTCACATATATGACTAACAAATATTTTCTCAAGAATATGGCTTGTCGGGGCCAGGGATATAGCTCAGTGGTTCCGGCGCCTGTCTTGCAAGCGCAAGGGCCCAGGTTCGATCCCCGGTAACCACATAACAATACTGGGTGTGGAGACTCACCCCAGCAGCAACCAGTACCACATACCACAGTGCCGGGCGCGGTGGCTCACGCCTGTCATCCCAGCACTCGGGAGGCAGAGGCAGGAGGATTGCTGTGATGTGAGTTTGAGGCTGAGTTCAGGGCCAGCCTGAACCACAAAGCAAGACCCTGTCTCAAAAAACCTTAAAAAAAAAAGAATATGGCTTGTGTTTTTTTTCAGCTGCTTAACATTATTGCTTGAAATGAAGATTTTTTTGTTCACATTCATCAATTTTTTACTTGAATGAATAATGCTTTTGGTGATCTCTCTATAGAATTTTTACCTAACCAAAGGACACCTTTGAGATCTTCCCAAATCTTTATGGTATGGGGCTTTATTGTGACTGCAATTCACGTGAAGCTAATTTTTATGTATAATGTATGTTATGGCACAGATATATCTATTTGGTTATTCCAACACCAGTTGTTAAAAATTTTTCCTTTCAGGGATTGGGATATAGCTCAGTGGTTCCGGCGCCTGTCTTGCAAGCGCAAGGGCCCAGGTTCGATCCCCGGTAACCACATACATCAATGTCAGTAATGGAGACTCACGCCTACCAGCAATCATCACTACAAACCACAGTGCTGGGCCTAGTGGATCAGGACTATAGTCCCAGCACTTGGGAGGCAGAGACAGGAGGATTACTGGGAGTTCATGGATGAACTCAGGGCCAGCCTGAACTACAAAGTGAGACCTCATCTAAAAAAAAGTTCTCCTTTATCCACTGGATTATCTTTGAAATTTTATCCAAAATCAATAGGCCATATATAAATATTAGTCTGTTTGTGAACTCTACAGTATTTGTTTGTCTATATCAGTAAAACACCAACCTCTCTCAATTAATGTAACTCTAGAATAAATCTTGAAATCAAGTAGAATAAATCTTCTAGCTGTATGTTTTATCAGAGTTCTTCCAGCTATTCTAGGCTAAAATTTAGAATCATTTTTTGTATTTCTACAAAATAATTTATACTTTCTACCAAATAATCCCACTGAGATTTTTAGACTGTATCAAATTTATATATTTATTGTTTTGTATAGAATACATATCTTAACAATAATGTCTTCCAATTTAAGAATATTGTATCTTTTTAAAAAATTATCTTTATTGGTAAATTACGAATATACATGATAATTGCATTCAACATTAAGAGTTTGTACCAGAATATGACATGACTTGATTCTCATTTTTTTCCCTTTTCCCCCCACCCTGCACCCCCCGCCCCCTATATACACAATCTTTGCTTTTTTATATTATTATTACCACATTCATTTTCACCTCATTATTTACCCTTGCACTCTTTCCTTTTAAATATTTTCTACTTTGCAATATCAACTATTCATGGTACAACTCATTTACAACTTCATATTCTCATATCAGAGAAAAGATATGATATTTACACATCTGTGACCTGTTTATTTCCCTTATGAGGACATCCTCAAGGGACATCCATTTGAGTATGGATGACTCAATCTTATCATTTTTAGTGGCAGAGTAACACTCCACATCTTCTTTACCCAGTCTCCAGTTGGTGGACATTTGGGTTGTTCCTGAGACTTAGCAACCACAAACTGAGCTGCTATAAACATGGGTGCACATACGTCACTGTGAAATGACTCTTAGTTCCTTTGTGTATATACCTAGCAGAGTGATGGCTGGGTCAAATGGAACCGCCAATCCTAGTTTTTTGAGGACTCTCCACACTGATCTCCACAGAGGTTGTATGAGTCTACAAAACAGCCAGAAGTTAATCCTCCCTCACACCTCACCTCCCTGTAAATATCTAAACACATAGAGAAATATATATATGTATATGTGTATATATATATGTATATGTATATATATATATATGTATATGTAAATGTATATATAGTTGGTTCACCAACTTCACTTTCTTCACAGTTCTCATCACAAACTGAATTGGACAAGAACTGAGTCAAGTTCCACAGTTAGGTTCAAAGTTGACCTTGTGGGAAAGTTGATTCGACTTTGTCTATTTTGGCCCATGACCAGAATCATGGAAAGAATTAGGTTCATGGACTAAGGTGTCATCATACAGACAGTTTTTCCTTCAAAGAGAAATGAGGTGAGTTGAGTAACAGAATTAATCAGCCCCTCTTACTACGCAAAGTGTTTCCTACCTGTGGTACAAGTGCAGGATCCCTGAACAGAATTCTAACACAGAATACTAACTAGAACTCTCACCTGGATAATGCTTCACAAACTAGACCAAGGCAAACACTACCCCATCAAAGCTGAATAAACACTAATCCAGCAAATTAAACGCTAACCTAACACACCTAAAAAAACCTGAAAGCAAATCAGGAAAATATCAAATATTTTACCATAATTATATCTTACAAAAAACCCAAACATATAACGAATTGCCAAAATATAACAAAAAATTCCACACACAGCAACATAACATTTGCAGTGCCTGAAATCTAATAGGGCAGGACCCTGCGGACCATAATGAGAACAATGTCAACGTGTGAAGTGACACAGATTATAGAATTAGCAAGGAGTGTTATAAACAGGTGCAGAACTACAAAACGATCTTGACATTTTCCAGAAAATTTCGTCTGAATTAGTCTATCAGCCTGACTATGAGGGTTGGTACTGCCATCATTAATATGGTGCTCATGTTTTTTAATGAGCCAAATCTATTGTTTGGACAAAAATAGAATATAAAAACTGATTTGATACAATTATATAATGTTGGAAAATATATACTTTTAGTAGTTAGATTTCTCCTAACATTTTTGAGTGTATTAAGTTAAGCAAGTGCTCTTTCATGGACACATATAGACATTGAAAATGTGAGATAATGCCTTTTTGGTAGATTTTCTCAAAATTCAGATACCGAGAAATGCTAATAACTAGCTAAATATAATTCTGACATCAAATGGTTTATAAAATTCTTGGCTTTCAATTAAATTAAGAAAGAAATAATTTAGTTGTCAAATGTTAGGTAATTAGAAATTATTTTTGATAATAGGTTGGCATGTGATACTTTTGCATGTTACTTAAAGTATTTCAGAAATTTGACTATAATTTCTTTCGGAAAGTTTCTTCCACTGGTGTTTAATTTATTCATTTGACAAATATTTCTCAAGATTTTATAGCCATAAAAATAAAAATGAGAAATAATGAGATTTAAATTCTAGCTAATTCTAACAATAAGATACATACCAGTACTATTATTGACTATAAAAACTAATTGAGGAAAAACTCTGATCCAGCTCATCAAGAAATCTCTTCCAAGAACATATACTCTTTGTTTTAAAATTATCAAAATAGATATGCTTAACTAATTACTTGCTAATAACCTCAGTGATCATGAAAACCAGAAGAAATGTTAACACATGGGCTTTTTCATCAAGATTAAAAATTAACTCATGTAATTTTTGTGAGCAAAGACTCAAGATAATCCAAAAGTCTTTGACATACAAACTATATTCTATATAAAATCTTAACACAGAAGTAAAGTAAAAATATTATTTTAAGGAACAAAAGAATATATAAAATGTCTGATTCTTACATAAAAATGTGCTTGGAAATATTAAAAAGAGGTGCAGGTTAGTATCAAATCACTATGTTTAGAGTCCACTGATATTTAAGTGAATGATATATCAGTTTTAATTAACATTTGTGTTTGGAATTTATTGGAAATTATACCCTTGTAACCACACAAACACATCATAAAGTGTAAATATCAGCTTTAAATTATGAAAAGGTTATAATGCTTTTCAAAATTACTCAAGAAAGTAAAGAAGTGAAAATACTTGCAAACCATCTCTAGAGGTGAAAAAATTACTTAGTATTTTAATCTGTAAAAAGGGATGATCATGCTATAATTTAGCTGAAAGTTTGCATCTGCATTAAAAATAGATTAAAGATAAATCAGAACACATGAAAAAATGCATGTCGAAGTTCAGGAGCATCTTGGTAATTGAGGAGGAGGAATCTGCATCTTAGTGGCAGCCAAAGCATTTATGGATTCTGAAATGTTTAAGAGCTGCAGTCACTGTGTATTGGCCTCCCGTCTGGTTTTTGAGTTTTAGGCTCCAGCCCTCTAACTCCTCTCCAGCAGGGTGCTTACGTTAGTCTTACAAATATATGTATCGTGTTCTCTTTTTTTTGCTAGCTTTTTGGTAGATTCCCATTATTTCAATCAGGGCAAAGGCTAATAAGTCATGACAGAGATATCCTAAAATTTGGTACTTGACTAAGAATGATTATTTCTTTTAAGCAATAATCTGATGGAGGCAAGCTGGGAAGCTCCTTTTTTTACAAGGACACACACACATATACACACACACATGGGCGCTCACTGAGCACACACACATATTCACACACACACACACTCACACACACTTGCACACACGTGCACGCACACACTCACTCGCACATACACACACTCATACACACACACGCTCACACAAACTCGCACACATACACACTCACAGATGACTCACTCACACACTTGCACATACACTTTCACACACGCACACACTCACACAAACTCACACGCACATGCACACACACACACTCACATGCACTGATGTTTCTTTCCTCTTATTGACATTGTCCTCTACAATGTGTCCTTATGGAATGATCAAGGCTGAGTTGCCACTGTGATGTTCACATTTGACAACACAAGGCAGAAAATAATGACAGGAGTTGATAAGCAAAACCTACAGTTGGCCAACTCAAAACAAAGAACAGCTAGCTCATGTGTATTTCCAGCCAGAGATCTAAGAGGTCCCTTGAAACAGTCCTAGTCCAGGTTCTGGAAGGTCTAGAACACATTGGATGAGGTCCACCTGGCCCACCCCATAGGGCTGACAATCTCCTTTTCTTACTCTACCAATTTACATCTTAAGCTTGCCCAAACCACCTTTATAAACACAACCCAGAATTATGTGTGTACTCTATCTGGGAACCCAGAACCCAATCAAACTGACACATACAATTAGCTATCTTAATTAATCCTTGCTAGAACTTTTTAGAATCAGTTTTGTGTACTGCATGCTAATGAATTTCTACCTACTTCCACCTGTGTATCATTTTAAAAACATAGTCAAGTGACTACAATCAGGTTCATATGGAGGACACAGTGCAGTGCATAGCTAGCTGGCCATGGTCTAATGAAGGATATAATAGATTTTTCATGACAAATGCCAGTCTGCTTACCGTATGTGCAGAATAATGTCCACAGCAATGTATTCATATCACATCATTAGCTAACCAACAAATGTCTGGATCACATTTCAACTTCACTCTATCCAGGCATCTTTGTATTTAGTTGGACTTGACTATACCTTCATGTACTCTTACAGAGTGATTATGCCTCTGTTTATAAAACTACCATTGATGAGAATACTGTCTCCCAATTTTGTTTCTTAAATTTTGTTTCATAAATTATGTCTGTTTCTTAGTGCTGAGATTTTAATGGATGTAGCTGGGTTTTCTTATGCAGTCTCATACAGCAGACTATCAGAATGAGAGTCACAGGAGATGACATAGGGAACAGTAAATAGAATTTATGCTCAGTGGAGGTTTAAATTGCCTTCTCTGAACCTGGTGGTTCGGTGAGTGAACATCTTTCCCAGATGAGGAGTAAGTGGGAATCAGCTCGGTTACTTAGGAATTGTGGGTATTTTGTCTTAACTTTTCTCTCTTTGGTCAGCCATATACTGAAACTGGATTGGATTGCTGCATTACTCATTCATTATTGCTGTATAATTTATTTTATAGTCTATTGATAAATTATTCTTTAAGAAAAAAAGCTTACAATATAACTCTGCATTATTCTTCTTTTCCCAAGTGCCACTGAAGTTGCTTTCTAGGCAGTCTTCTGTCTGTGTGCTTTTCTCCTATTTGTCCATGCCTGCGGTGGAGAAGAGGCCCTTCAGGCGTACAGTAAATGTATTAGATGGCTAAGGCCTTAGTTTAAATGGACTCTGCTATTAATTAACATTTATTTTCTCAGCATTCATCTCTTCTTTACGGGCAACATGATTTTGAAAGCATAAATTTTTTTTACAAAAAAATTAATTGCCTAAGTTGATCAAGTCTTTTTCTACTGGCATTCTGTAAGAGAACTAAGTGCCACAGAATAACTGAGCAACTATTCTCAGTTCTCCCATGGGTAGCGCATAGCGAGGACCAGTCCAGACGAGCAGAGGGCAAGTTAATTCATTGCACGTGATAGAAAACCTTAGGGCCTTTGGGCTTCAATTTCCTGGGAACTCAGTCCTGTACAAAGGATCTGACCAAAATGTTCCAAAATCTTTCTTGAGAAAAAAAAAAAAACACATCTTACTGAAATAGAACTGTGAATTTTTTATCTTGTTTTTCAGTGATAGAAGTATGCGGACACAAAATGTGAACTCAAGAGGCCCTTTTCATAATTTAAAGCACATATGATTTATTCATTGTGGTTTGTCTTTATCATGGCTAGTACTTTTACCATTAATTTTATGTGTTGAATAGCAGTAAAAATAAATATGACTGCTTTTACCAGAAAGTTAAAAATAATGGACCCTTGGGACTAAGAATAAAAATATAGTTGGGAATATTTGGAAGGAGACTGAAACTAAAAATTCGATATTAGTATAAGAATTTTTGTATATCCTTTTGATTTTAACGTCTAAGACCCGATGCATAATAATGCATAATCTTTGACTTTATAAATTGGATGGCACATAATCATAACAGCTGAAAATGTTTCATAGGAGATGTGATCACATTTAGCTCATGTGAACTGTGCTGTTATTAAAAATACTATCGCGATACTTGGTACCTAGAAGCCATTCGATAAATACGCGTCTTCTGCCTTGTGCTCCTCCCTCCTGTTCTCCTCTCCTTCACTCCTCGTCCCCTTCTTCCCTTCCTCCTCCTTTTTTCTTCACCTTATGTTCTTCTCCCTGTTCTTCCTTATTTTTCTTTACTTCCCTTTCTTCTTTTCTCAAGAAAAAAATTATGAGAGTGTGTCACTCTATGTAGAAAAGACTTTTAAGAGACATGGGCAACAAGAAAGTAGGGCTTTTATATAAACACTGCAAAAATATATTATAGTGAAAACATCTAAACCTAAGTGATTTTTCTCAGCAATTAAACCATATTCCTTCTTCTCACACATATGTCCCTGTTGTAACTGGGTTGAGTTGTACGTTGCCCCTAACAGATGTTTGTTTTAGGTGCACTATGGCAGCCTTAGTCACTACTGTACTTCACTGAATGCTTCATCTTGGAGGAAATGGTGTGATATTTTTCTCTGGATACAGTGAATGCACAACATTTAAGAATACAAGGAATCTTCTAATTAGTTAGGCCTCTGAAAGTACTTGGAAGAGCCCACTTTGTGTAAAACATTTTGCCTTCTGTTGTTTCACTGAGTCTTGATATTTTGCAGTGTACTCTATTCTCCACTATTACACGAACAGCTATCAAAACTGCCCCACATGAAGAAGGCCTGTCTGGCACGGGCGTCAGTAAGGTTCAGTCTTCAATGCCTGATTCCAATGCCTCTTACTATTGAGTAAATTTATAAACAAAGAGGAAGAGAAAACAAAATCAAACATTTAGTGGACATTTTCTATACGGTAGGACTTATGAGAAACACTTTATATGTACATTTTCTCTGAACCTCAGTCTCACTACTATTATTAAATTTTGGCATTGAAATTATTTTGCTAGATTGCCTTAAAAAATGAACCCAAAACAGAAACTCAGTTCTAAAGTGAAAATTGAGTATTTAAAAATACTTTCAAGTGTCCCACAGCTTTTGCTTACACTTCAGAAGAGTTGTTCTAAAAGTTCTGTTTTTGAAGTTTTGAATAACCAGAGACACACCTACTTAACTGTGACTGTTATTTATGGTGTGTGTGTGTGTGTGTGTGTGTGTGTGTGTGTGTGTGGTACGGGGTATCAACCTTAGGACCTTGTACTTGTGAGACCAATGTGGTGCTGCTGATATAAATCTCCAGCCCTGTTACTATTATTTGTGCTGTCTATCTAGACTGGATTCCCATGAGTTTACCCACTTACCCTCAGCTTGTATAATAATAAGTAGCATTTTTCATGTATAAAATATTTTTTATTTTTGAGACAGGGTTTCGCTTCTGTAGTTCAGGCTGGCCCTGAACTCAGCCCTGAACTCACAGCAATCCTCCTGCCTATGCCTCCCAAGGGCTGGGATTACAGGCGTGAGCCACCACACCCAGCAGTGTGGTATGTGGTACTGATTGCTGGTGGGTTTGAATCTCCATACCCAGCATTATTGTATGTGATTACCAGGGATCAAACCTCAGGCTCTTGCACTTGTAAGGCAGGCACCAGAACTACTGAGCTAAATCCCCAACCCCAAAACCTCATTTTTAAATAAATACTTTTTGAATATATATAACATTTTGAAAATGTTTGAAGATGTAAATGATTACATGTATAAGATTACCCTAAAATTAATACATGTGAATAAAGTAGACAATGATCACATTTTGTTTCAGGATGTGGAACTATCAGTTCAAACTGGAAAATTCTCAAACAGCAATGTACATATTATACTGGAAAACGAGTTTATGTCATGCAATATAGACAGTGTATTAACAGTGTAATATATATCATCTCAGATAATATTAACACCACCTTTTAATTAGATACAATTATCCTTCTTCTAAAGATGAGAATCTAGGCACATTTATATTGTCAAATAGCTTCTAGTAAGCCAGAAATTGACATCTTGACCTGTCTGACTGTCAAAGAGCAAGATTTTCCAATTATTACTCTTTCAGCCCAGGATGGAGTAACTTTAAGGAGAAAATTACATTACTCAATAGAATGTTAATTCAGATTCTGCCAGGAAAAGTTTAAGCTTTCCATCCATACTTCAGATCAGTTTAACTTGCCTGTGTGTCCAGAGTAAGCCCTACCTGCGCAAAAGGCATGACGTCCTGGGCCATGACGAGGTTGATCCTGTCTTCCTGCTTTCCTCTGTGCTAGCATTTCTCCTTTTGAAAAGCACTACCACTGGCTTCCACCGTGCGCCATGCATGTGGTGCCCTCTCAACCAAAATGTGTGTTGATTACCTAGTATATATTTTAGTGAAAATGAAATTATTTCTCACTTTGATTACTTACGAGGAAAATATGGGAAGATGGGAGATAGAAAATGCAGTAAGTGTAAATAGTATCTGTGTTGAAAGCATTCCTTGCCCCTTTATCTGAGTCAGTGATCTTGATGCAGAGTGTTTTCAGCTCTTCCTTTGATGAACTTTGCCTTTCCCTCCAGCGTCTCTTGCTAGGTGCATGGACTTCTGGGAATTCATCTTTCTTGGCCTTCCGGGTTCTGTGAGGATAGTGGCTCCTGAGGGTCTGGTGTGTGGCTAATGCAAATTGAGATGTACTGGATCTGGAAAATATGCATAAGGTTTGAAGATTTAGAATGAAAATAAAGTCTTTCATTAAAATAATCACATGATGAAATTATAATCTTTTGTATATTTGAGGTTAAAAGATTATAAAATGAACTTCAACTGTTTTTTCCTTTCTAGTTAACCTTCACTACTAGAAAGTTTAAAATGACCTCTATGAATCACATTTCTGTTAGTGTTATATCTTTATACGTCTAGGATTGGAGATAGCGTCTGCCAGGAGAGTACCTATCCATCCCTCTATTGTTCATCTACCATCTGTCCACCCATTAATCCAACATATACTTGCATTGTCATTCTCTTCTTGGATTATAGTTTAGTAGATTAAAAAATTAATTAATCAAATAACCCACTAATAAATGTATAGTCAGAAGCTGTGTTAAGTAGAAAGTTGAAAGAGAACTTATGAGAACCAAGAAGAGAAATTGTCTTATCCTGTCTTGTGAGCACAGAGGATAAAGGGCGAACTGACCGGAGAACTGACCCCTGGGCTCACACCCAGAAGGTGGACAGATTCTCATGAGTCAGTATAGTCTGGGAAGAGAATAAAGATCATCTCAGAAGATGCCTTTGGAGCCTTCTACCAAGAGCACCGATGACAGCAAAGAGAAAAACAGAGTCTTGAAATAAATGGCTTGAAAAGGAGAGAGTATCAGCAATTCTTCTTGTAAAACTATTTTGACACATTAGAAGGGAGTGCACAATGTTCATTTGTGAAGAGGACTCCATAAAAAATCACCTCTTTTGCCATGGTGATTGCCTTTGATCTTTTGGCACAACGTATACATTTAGAAATAGGCTGTGTGAATATGAAAACAGTCAGTCCTTAGTGTGTTCTTTTGGGTTTAATTGCCAAACTCTTTGATAAAGTTCTTCTGTTTAAGTGATGCCATAAATGAACAAGGCCATCAGGACGCAGAAAGAAGAGCACTTTCTGGAATTTATATGGAAACTCTCAACTTACCATCTGGGAAAGGATGCAGGATATCAGTAAGGAGAAGGAGAAGGAAAAAGAGAAATAGAAACACAATAGGAAGGAAAAAAAGAAAGAGAAGGGTTGAGGAGAGGAGTAGATAGAGGAAGCAAAAGAAGGGAGGAGGCGGATAACAAGAACAGAAATAGAAGTGATCGTTGTTTTTACAGGGAAAAAGAGGAGCCAGGCGTGCTGAGCACACCAGTAGCCCCTGCACTTTAAGACAGGCAGAAAGAGCACAAGGTCAACTCCAGCTTGGACAACGTAGTGGCTTAGTGAGACCCTTTCTCAAAATGCAGACAATTTTCAAAATGTGGAAATTCAGCTCAGCATGAAGGCTCTGGTCCCAACCCACAGCACCACGGAAAAGGGAGGGGAGGGGTGAGGGGGGCGGGGGGGCAGGCAGGGACCAAAACTCCCTTAGCTGAATGTTGCTCCAAGTAAATCACAATAGACTGGCTTTTGTTGTTTGTTGTTTGTTGTTTTTTTATTGTGCAGCAGCTTCTTCATGTTATGACCACTAAGCAGTGATACTCGTTCTAGAATACTTGTGGTAATATACACAGAAGAAGAATTTGTGTCACAGTCTTCAATGGAAATTGCCATTTTTGTGATCTTAAATCAGTGAGGATCACAGCTGTCCGTTCATATGCTGTCTGCATTACTTTACTTTCTGCAGATGCTTGTAAAAAATGAAATGGAAGAAGAAAAAAGAAAACAGCCTCATAGTAAGGGACACTGTAAAGCTCTTCCTGCCTTTAAATGTTAGCCACTTGAAATACAAATTATTCTTGGAAAGGACTATTAATAACTGAAGTTGCTGGAATGCATGGGAAATAAAAGTGGATACAGAATGTGGTACGCCAATATTTTATTTTCAAATACATCGCTTTTTTGTTTAGTTTATCAAATGATACATGGTCTACTATATTGCATAACATGGTAAGAGCAACCCACTTTTGGATTACATGTGTAAATCAGTCAAAACATTCTCTAGCACACCTGTTGAAAAATAAGAATGTATAGGAAAGTTGTTTTGTGACTTTCGTTTGGGAAAACTAAAATATATTTGTCTATTTATAAGTCTTTTTCAACAACTTTTCAAAATAATAATAAGACAGATTAAAATTGTGCAAGTGGAATCAAAGAATACAGATACTAGATTATGAATAAAGAATATATGATAAAGAAACTATTAGAAAAAAGAGTGCAGGTTTTGTATTGAAATGAATTATTTTATTTGTGAAGAAAAGAAGCTTTCTTTCATGTTTTAGTTTCTGATACCAAGATCTTTTAATACATTTCCTAATAACATGGTCAGTTTTTTCTTATTTTTAAATGCATTTTTTTTTCTGGAGGTAAAGCAAATTAGTGAGAAACTGAACACATCAATTTCCTTCAAAGCACTAAGTAGAATCTGGATCCATAGGTTAAAGTCTGACTTCATTGCTTTTTTTCACTGCATGCAAATGGCAAGTTACGACCTCCAAGAATCACAAGTTAGGTCTGCTAAATCTGAATGCGGAGCCAGAGTCTTTCATTCAGGTCTATCCAAGATTTTCTGTGAGTTAGCACACAGCCCAGGTTCTCAGTCTGAAAAGTCTGACTTAATGGCTGAAGAGAACAGGTCCCACTGATTCATTTTTCTTAAGTATGGTACATAGTGTTTGTTCTTTAAGAATTCTGCCAGGGAATAACACTCTGTTTTTTCAAGCTGCATGGTAAATGTACAATTATTTGGTTGAAGATGTTTACAGCCAGAGAGACTATGTTTCTTTTCTGAGTTTCTCTTTTCTAATAACTGTGGAAACCTGAGATGATCCGGTCAAGACCAAACTAGGCACCTTCTACTCTTCCAAAATGTAAGTTTTCCATTAAGATTGTTAGACAAGCACCATCATGATTGATAAGAATAGATTTTTGTCACCAAATAGAACGCAAGAGAGGGAGTAATGTGTTAATGGACGAAGAATTGTATTATTCTCCATTTCCTCTGTTCTCTTCCCTGGATGAGGGAAAGAAACATTCCGGCTAACAAAATCAATCCCTGCATGGAACAGCTTCCTAGTGCGGCCTTCGGACTCTCAAGCCTGAAGTCCTGACGAGTTGTCTCCAATGGTTTCTTTCCTGCAAGTCAGATTGATTTAACCTACTTCCATCTAATCAAATTCAATTCGATCTGCTCCACCATCCGGGTCATGAGTTCAACACTAGAGACATAAATTGGTAACTTTGTTACTTTGGGTTCTCCAGAGATACAAACCTAATATAAATATATTGTATATATGTAGAGATATGATATCTGCTGTGAACAAATTAGCTCCTAGCAAAACGTGTTTCAGCTCTTACTGTTTAATGCATTGTGCACGCGTGCTTGGACAGCAGCTACCACCTATTCAAACACTTGGTGCCTTGTGAAAGGATAGAAACTGTGATAAACATTAGAGGATAAAAATATGTAAAGTTGGGCTGGGGATTTGGCTCAGTGGTTCCAGCGCCTGCCTTGCAAATGCAAGGTCCCGGGTTTGATCCTCCAGTAACCACATACAATACTGGGAGTGGAGACCCACACCCAGCAGCAACCAGCACCACATAGCACAGTGCTGGGCGTGGTGGCTCACGCCTGTAATCCCAGCACTCGGGAGGCAGAGGCAGGAGGATTGCTGTGATGTGAGTTGGAGGCTGAGCTCAGGGCTAGCCTGAACTACAAAGCGAGACCCTGTTCAAAAAATTATATATATATTATATATAAATTATATAAAAATTCAACATAAAATATAAATATTTTATAATTTTATATAATATAAATATATAATTTTATAATTATATAAATATATAATAAATAAATATATAATATATAATATTATATAATTATATAAATATATAATAAATAAATATATAATATTTAATAATAATATATATATTATATATATTATATATTATATATTATATATTATATAATATATAATATATAATAATATATAATTTTATAATTATATAAAATTATATATACACATGTATATATACATACATGTGTGTACATATGTGTATGTATATATGTGTGTGTGTGTGTGTGTGTGTGTGTGTGTGTGTGTAAAGGGCCACGGAAGAAATGTATTGGTTGAAATAATACTGCTTTTATACTTTTATGAATTGGAATCCATTTTTCAAAATTCTAAGATTTGTTTTGCTGCATGCTTTTTCTTCCGATTTATAAGGGGAAAGAAGCCCACAAGCTTTAACTAGTATGTGATATTTAAGCATTAGTGGTATATGTGCATTACGCAGAACATACGTTCTGTAATTTACTGTGTTTCTTTCTCTCTGCTCTGCATAATTGAATTTTAATATGACAAATGTGGTAGGAGGTTTTCTGCCCTAAAAGATTTCCTGGCTTCAGTGCTGAGGAGCATTTAAAATTATCTGCCTATTTATTCCTTGAAATGAAATGAAAGCTCTGTCTGGAAGTGGCCCTTGAAAAGCCTTGAGAAGTTTTTATTGACACCAAATATTTGACTATAGTGATTAACCTAACGGTATCTGTGTTCAGTGCTGATACTTTATCAATAGACCTTTGGCCTGCACAATTACCTATTTGACTCACTTATACTTTGGAAGTAAAGTCCTTCCTGCAGCTTAATGTCCGTACAAAACCTGAAAATTCTTCCATTACCCTTAATCTGAAAGGGAGAATTTAATTTCACACCTTATTTAACAGTGTATAAGAGAGTCATCATTAATTGGATCCAATTATCATGGTAAGTTTTCATTTACTCCCCAGAGTATCAGCTAATAAAATTGCCTCTTAATATATGTGCTCCCAAAGCAAACACCGAAAGTACTTCTTTGATGCACTGAAGGCTAGGAAAACTTCTTGGAATCTAATAATTTAGCCTGATATTCATAAACAAGGAAACATTTGTAATTCAGTAAACATTTTTATCAAGGTCAATACTAGATTATTCTGCATAGATTATTCTAGAGGAAGAACCTGAACCTGAAGATTCAGTGGGGAGATGTCTACTTTGCTCACAGTTTGAACAGTGTCAGTCTGCAGTGGGCTGCTCCAGTGCAGGGCAGCTCTGAAGAAGGACGTGGCGGAGGGGAAGCAGCTCAAAGCATGGCGGGCGGGAATATCCCCGGATATTCAGACTGCAGATGGGTTGGCATGTGATTTACTGTCCTACCACATGTACTCCTTCTCTTCCTTCAGCTCTCCCTAGTGATCTCATCAACTTTCGTGCTGTAAATATCAGGTTCACGTCTGAGTTCCCAGACTTGAGTTTCCACAGAGAATCTTCTTTGAGCTTTGGGGTAGTATGTCTGTCACTGTAGTATTTGAACAGGAAACCTCACTAATACTCAAACTTAACCTTTTGGTTCCAAATCAAATCTTTTTCTTCAGAGTTAAATACTCTAATTCATATTCTAATTCAACTTTCTTCTTGAATGGCTCTGCCACTGAACAAATTGGAGTGAACGAAAGTACCATTAAAAGACTGAAACCAGTTAAATTTAACAAAGTTCATATGAGCAACACAAAGAAAAGTTCTGGAACCAGAAAGCACTCCAAATCAAAGATAGTTCATCACATCACATGTGCAGGTCATATTTATTGTCAGAAGAAAGTGCGGACATACAGAAACAACGTGGTTGGCTGCTGTGGGAACTGGCCTCATGCAGTTAATCGGGGACAGCCTTCAGCCTCTGACTGGCTGGGAATTTGGCTGCAATGATCGGCTGAGGCGTCATTGCTTGGTTGGAAGGATATGCTCTTAAATTAGGCTATAATTTATTTTCATATCTAGCCAGGTTCACTATGTAAGGAAGACACCTTGGTCCACATATATTATTGGGTGAAGATTGTACTATCTTTAGAGACACGTGCAGTACCCACAGATTGGAAGGGGCCTCACATTCAGCTTTGAAATTATTTGAGGATTTCTGTTTTTTTTGTACAACTCCTTCAAGAGAGAAGGAAGGCTTTCCTGCTACTGTCAAGTTAAAGATGAGCTCCATGTCTAGGGCCCACCTTTTCATAAACACAGTTGTTTCCTTCTGCAACTTTCCCTCTCCCAGGATGCTCTCAAAGGCCAGGGCCTGGGTGTTTCCTACTACCTTCTCACTGCATTCTGAGCCCCAGGCTGGGGCTAGGAGTATAATCCTGAGTTACCTGACACCAAGCATGATGTTCAACAATGCTTAGAGAGGGTTTGCTAATCTATGATTTTGCAAAAGACAACAAACAACTAAGATAAATGGTGGAAGTTACTTTTTTTAGAATTGAAGTTATTGATATGTTGCTATATTGAAAATTATGAAGAAAATTTTTAGGCTGCCGTAAATATTGTATAGAAAATAATCTATTGCCTCATTCCACTCAACTAAAAGACTTTACAAAAATTCTTATTTGTGTGAAGAAATTGTTTTTTCCTATTTTTAAATAAAAATGTAAAAGTTTTAGAATAATTGAAAAATACTTAAAGATATAAAAATAAATTAAATAATCATGCATAATCCTACACTATGCAAAATCAACATCAACAAATCCCTTATTACTGGTTAATCTCACTCTATAAAATGCTGTCATCCAGTTACCTATTGGCTCAGAACAATTTTGTCGTCTGAGCACGTGCAGGGTTAAGCTTCCCAATCTTTTTCTGAGCACCTTCCGAGTACTGCTTCTGTTTTCCATTAGCTCTGGATCAGTGTGTGATATTCTGTTTTAAGGAAGAAAGGTAAATTTCAAGCTTGATGAAAAAAATGACTTTTACTGGGAAATATCAAAGAGACCATCATATTTATGGTTGATGTTATTAAATACTCCCTCCGACTAGAGTAGCTGCATGACTTTTTAACCATCATATCTCTTCTCATGTAAGTTGGCAATTTAAGTGTAGTACTAATATTCCTAATCGAATGGAAGTAGTCTTGTAGAAAAGCTTGCAGGACACTGTGTAGCGAAAGTCTTGTTGATATAACTCTGAGTGGGTCTTATGTTGCTAGTCACACAGCCTGAGTAGTCATTGATCACTCTATGAAAGAGTAATTGCAGCAGTTGGCATGCGTGCCCACAAACCACTCTGTGTTCTCCATCTCCTAGGCATGTGGTAGGAGGGCACATCCTCCTCCCATTTAGGAGTAGCCACATGATTACCTTTATCCAATGAAATGTAAACAGAAATATCCCAATTTCAGACAACTTTGTGATCCAATGGGCATGTAGCATATGAGTAAGGAGCTGCAGAAACTATGTTGCTGCAGCTGCTGAATATTTGGGACAGTTATGTAGAGCCTCATGAGGATTTTAATATATTATAAGTTTTTCTAGATAGATCATTAAACAAGTTCTCATGACTCCTATCAGTGCTTTCATTTTTATGCATAAATATTAGGGTTCTTTCTTTCTTTCTTTCTTTCTTTCTTTTTTTTTTTTTTTTTGGTACTGGGGGATCAAACTCCAGATCTTGTGCTTTCAAGGCAGGCACTGGAAGCACTGAGCTAAATCCCTAACCCTGCATAAAGACTGTTTTCATGTAAAAGCCAACAAAATACTTAGAATTTAATCTATGACTTTTGAAATATAAAAAGTTATGCTGACAGCATATTTAAAATAACAGCAATATTTTTGATAAATATCCAGTATACTTGTGTCTTGAAAGATTGAATATATTTTTAATATTCAGATTAAAACACCTATTATGGAAGTATACATTTGAATGTTGGTTAAAAACTACACATTAAAATGGATTTTCAATCTTATTTAACATTTTATGATGTGATTTCAAAGACTGTTATGCTGAGCATTACCACTACTTGAGATTATTTTTAAACTTATGCAGTGTTTTTAACTTTTCATTGGCCTTTCATTGAGGAAACTATATTTCTCTTCTGTTTGTGTGGCTGTTGCTCAGAGATAATCTATAAAATATTTTCATAGGTTGATAATCATTAAGTACATGTTTATCAGTGGGTGTAGTTTTGCAAAATCCCTGTTGAGTTTCATAAGGACTTTCCTTGGTGCCTGCATTTTCCTGTCATTTCCTTTCTGTTTCTGTAGATTGACGTATTTCACTCAGCAAAGTCTGCAAGTTTTACTTCCAAGATTAAAATAAAGTTAAATATCTCCAGAGAAGTTGATCTAATCTGGTATATTTGTAACTTTAATCTTTTTCATCATTGTATACTTCTTGCAGGAAGATTTAAGACAGCATGAGGAGAGAGATTCTCATAAAGTCTAGTAATAGTTTGTAGAAGGTAATGCTTGTGTGTATTTAAATATATCCTAGAGACAGTTTCTGTAAGATATTTTTAAATATTGTTTTGTAGTCTATCATTGAGCAATCTAAGCAATTCAACTGCAACATTCCAGTGCACAACTATCTGTAAGCAGATATATTACAGGATTGACAGTCAGTTCAACATTTTATAAGAGCTAAGCAGTAATCAAAGCACAGTGCTTACCCAGCACAGAATCACAGCATGGTGTATATTTAGAAAGCTTCATGGGGGCTGTAATTGGCTGTTAGCAAAATCCCAATAGAGACAATTAACTTGAAATTTCATTACAACTCTTTATAAGAATTACTCTCAGACTCTCAGTTCTAAGAATTTTTAATATGATCTTACTATTCTTGTTCTTTATAAAGAAAGAACTTAAAGTGTATTTGTGATTATGTGTAAAACAGTTATAGAAAATTTAAAAAAACTGATCACTTTGTAAAATGTACTTAGGTCAAAGCTTTCCAACCTAAAAACATAGATTATTCCTTATTGCAGGTTTGTTAATTCTGCAAAAGCAAGAACGTGATTATATTTATTTATTCTTCAGCTACCTGTCTTTAACTTCCCTTTCAATAAAAACTTAAGGAATTACTTGTCAAAGAGATTCAGTTTCTTTTGGTCCTCTACACAAGGATACACTTAAATACAAACTGGTGTGGTGCCTGTCACGGAGAACAGCTAATATTACCTGTTACATTTAACAAAATATTAGTAGATCATTAGTTTGCAAGGGTAAAAAAGTGGGGTACTAGCCTCATTTCTATTACAAGTTAATAGTAAAAACTGGAGCTTTTCAGTCAATCTGCGACTGTTTTAACATCTACTAAAAAAAGGAAGCTAAATCAAGAGTCATGCAGTTTGCTCTAGTTTACATTCTCAGTCCATAATAAAGTTTCTTTTTTAAGTTACTCATATGGACTCTTCTTTTTTAAAATTGAATTTATTTTAATTGATCTACAGTGTCATGGGAAATTGTACACATTGATGAAGAAATGTCATGTGTGATAAGTATATATGTTGTGTAATATTTAAATCAGATTAAAAATATAGATTTGAACCTGTATTGTGTCTTTATGGTGAAAAATTCATACGTAATTCTTCCCTCTAGCTTTTTAAAACCTGCAGTACTTAATTGTCATCTGTCTCACCCTCCGGTCCAACAGCACAGCAGAGCTTCGCTTCTAACTGCGTCCGCACACCCACGGGCCCGACGTTCTGTCTCTCCGTCTCCTCAGCCCCTACTTCTGCTGACCACCATTCACTTTCAGTTTCTCATCTGAGTGAGACTGTCGCCCTTGCCATTCTGTGCCTGGCTCTGTTCACCCAGCGGTCTCCAGCTCTAGTCACATTACTGCAAATGAGAAGACTTCACGCTTTCTTATGGACGAGCAGTCTGGCATCATGTGTATTTACAGCTTTTGTTCATCAGCGGAAGGCCCCCTCGCTCGTCTCCATTTCTTGCCTGTTGAATATAATGTTGCAGCAAACACGGGCACACAGGTGTCTCTTCAAAACACTGATTCCATTTCCGCAAGACAGTATCCAGCGGTGGGATGTCGCTATGGAATCATGCAGTAGCTCTGTTCTTGGCTCTTGAGGGGAACGTCCATGCCATCTTTCCTAATGGCTACGCTGTTTCTCTTTCCCCACAGCAGTGTGCAAGTCTCCGCCTTTCTCCACATCCTTTCTAGCACTTGTTGTCTTTCATCTTTGCAGTAGCAGTGATTCTTACTGATGCGAGGAAATATCTCAGTATTATTTTGATTTGTATTTTCCTGATTGGTAGCGATACTGAGAAATTTTCATTTATTTGTTGGTCACTAATATGTTTGTTTGTATGAAAGTTCTGTTTAGGTCCATCGCTGGTGTTTAACTGGTGTTTACTTCTTGTTGACTTTGTTTGAGTTTCTTATAGGTTCAGGATATTAACCTCTCACTCGATGAATACTTTGTAAATATTTTCTCCCATTCTGTAGATTGTGTCTTTATTATATTCATTCTTAACATTTAAAAATAAAACAGTATGTTTGAAGAACTGGCTTCCTGAAAACAGATAACATCAATTATAAAACAAAAGGCCCCATGATACATGTATTCTTATGTTTATCAAGTAAAATTCATAATTGCTAAACCTTGGAAGAAGCCACTCTATCCATCAACAGATTAATGGACGAGGAAAATGTGGCGTGTATATATGATGAAGTACTACTCAATCAGGAAGAAGGATGAGCTTGAGCTGTTTGTAGAAAACACATGCATCTCAATGTGAAGATCAATGTGAAGTGGAATAAATCAGACACACAAGCTGGAATTTCACAGGTTGATATATGATAAACTCAATATATAAATAAAGAGCAAACTGAAAGATAAAAGGAAACAGGGAGAAACAAAAGGAAGGAGGCCAAGAAATGAAGAGGAGTGGGGAGGAAGGAGAATTAAAGGGGAAGTAGAAAGAATTAGGACACGTTATGGACGTGAACCAGCTCTCTGCAATGAATACAATCATTATGTACTGCAAACATGTACTAAGAAAAAAAAATCCTAGAGATGAATAAACAGATCCATGCTCCCAAATCTAAGCATGGTAAAATGTGCGACACAACTACTGAATACAATTATTCAAGATTGTATGTTACTGACCAGTGTGTCAACCATCGGCCTGTGTCTACTTAGCTCTGCCCTTCTCATCCTGTTGTTTCACATGGGAGAGAGCAGCCCTTAGCAACCTGCTTCTCAGGCTTCCTTGCTGCAGCTGTCATGAGCTTGAGATGTCCATAACCCGCTTCAAGAGCCAATCTGCTATTGAAAAGCAGAGAACACAGAGCTCTTGGCAGAGGAAGCTGCCTTCAGGATCTGCTCCAGTTTCGAAGCTGATTCTCCCTGGAGGGGGGTTAAGGGAGAAAGGTGGAGGGAATCCAGGTCTTTCCCCTCCCTCTCTTGCTGTAGGAAGCATCCCAGCTATGGGTGATCCTCCTGCAAGGTGCTTTCCCTGCCCCAGGGCTGCACTTTCCTAGTCTTCATTCCCGTTACACTCACTGGCTTTCCAGCCCCTCTCATACTATTATATCCCAACAGCTTTGAGGGGTACTAGCACCTTTCCAATAGTGTGACATCTTTTTTTATGTCACTACCCATTATTTCCCAATTAATACTTCAGTAAAAGTAGTTAGCAAGTGACTCTCTATTGGAGAAGTTTAGTGTGGCCCCGCTGCCTGTCATATATACTTGTTTCTTTTTTTGCTGCTATAACAAAGTGCGTGAAGCCAGGAACTTTATAAAGAAAAGAAGTTTTCTCAGTTGATAACTTCGGATGCAGAAAGCTCAAGTTCGAACTGTGCTGTTCCGTTGGGTCTCCGGTGAAGGTTCTCTTGGCAGCATCAGAACATGGAAAAAGGTATCACGGGAGGGACACGTGCGAGCAGAGCAATCACACGGTAATACAGTAATCAAAGGGGCAGGGAGGTCCCGTTTTGCTCTGGCTGTAACAATCTTGTCTCATGGGAGAATTGCCTTACTCCTTTCCAAGGACAGAGCCCCCAGTGAACTCACTCAACCACTAGGTGGCGCTTCTTATTGGTTCGCCACCTATCGCTTCACCACGTTGGGGCCAAGCTGCCCCGTGGGAATTTCTGGGGCGTCACTGTCACAACCAAACCTCAGCATCTAGCAAGAGACTCCTTCCGTTTAGGCTTCAGAAAACGCTGCTTCCCTCCTTTGTGAGGTCCCAGATTGAGGACCCACCTTCCTCCATCGCCGTAGTGTCAGGCACGAAACCCAGCCTCAGCCAGTCAGAGGTCTTGGCGGGGACTGCTAGGAAGGAGAGGGGTGAAGTCTGAGTTCTTGGACTCCAGGACTCTGCAGCCCTGTATCTGTGTTCAGAATCTGTCTGTGAAACAGGGCCACATCCAAGAGAAGGACCTGAGGACAGAGGCTTGAGGACATCTTTAAAGGTCTTGTGTGTTTGTGGAATAAAACATGGTAACTAGAAGTACGACCCAACTCACACAATTCTCAGACTGCAAATGTCTGTCTTTTCTGGCTCTGTGAAAGGGAGTTTGGAGTAGAGGAGAAGAGGTGTTCTTGAAGACAAACTTAACTTGGGCCCCAGGTTTGGAGAAGGAGGATAGATGTGTGTACAGGTTGTCGGTGAAGAACTCGGAACTTGGAAGTCATCAGCCCCAGCCGAAGTTGACTTCTTTCCCCATTTTCATTTCTAATTCTGGCTCCTTCTTTAACGTACGATGCCTGCAGCATCCGTTCTTTTTATTACATGACTGCAAATCTTCCCAGACTCTTTGAAGTCAGCCCTTTGCTTTTGCTGCCACTGGGTGCTGACATCTGTGACTAAATTCCTGGCTGCTTGGGCAGTTTCTGAGCCAGAGGCCATAAACTAGAGAGAAGAAACTCACCAAAGATTTTACTGTTTATTCATAAGGCAGGAATGTTATTTGTGGTAAGGAATAAAACTGACTTAAAAGTCTGTGAATGAATTGTTGAAAATGACATTTAAATAATCATCTGTGTTTTTCTTTCTTTTGAATAAATCACTTTATTCTAATGTTTTCTTTAGGCCGTAGTCGTGAAAAACTTACTCCACTGCCATGGAGAAATATCAGAACATATCTCAACATCAGTCGAGACTTCACATCAGAACGTGTTTTCCGAGTCACTTCCACTTCACTTAGGCTAGCAACATTTTCTTCCAGGCGTTCTCAGCCCCCAGAGCCCACTGCAGCCCTCTTAAATTCTCTGAGTCCCTCTCGAACTGTCTTCCCTGCCTCAGCTGTGGTCACAGAACTAACATCGCTGCCGATGAATAGTTTACTTTTCAAATGAGCTGGTGGCTTTCAAAGTCACCGTGGAGAGTGGCACACTCCGGATTCACTCATAATGAATCACGTTGTGTCTGTTGCACCCAAAAGGAAGGTCAAAAGAAAGGTCAAAAGAAAAACAAAGGCAGATGCTGCGACGCACGTCTGTGCTTCCAACACTCTGGGAGGCTGAGATAGAAAAACTGTAAGCTTGAGCCCAGCCTGGACAACTCCAAATAAAAAGGGGCTGGGGATGTAGCTCAGTGAGAAGGTCCTGCAGTCAATCCCCAGTACCACAAGCGATGGTGATGACAATGACGAGGATGATACTGAGAAGGAATAAAGGACTCTGATCTGTAGCATCGAGCTAGAAACCACCGGATCTCACTTTAGAAGAACATTCATTCAAACAAAAGCAAGGAAGAAAATGATCCCTATTTTTCTTCCATGTCTCTGTCTGCACCCTCGGATCCCCTTCTCTCCCCGAGCTGAAGATCTTCGCATGTTTTTAACCTTGGCTAACTCAGAAACCCCGGCATTCCCAGCGACATGGAAGCCAGGCCCTTGTTACTGCTTCTCCGTAGGCCTTATTCGGTTAAAAGCTGAAGTATCCCAAGGACTCATCAGTGTGTTCATAACTGAGGATGATGTAGGATCATAGAAATAAGAGATGACTTCAGCAAATATCACGCAGCAATATAGAGACATTTAAATCCAAAAAATTCTAGTTCCTGTGCCATAATCAATAGCGATAAAGTAATATGTATAGAAGGTATGATAAAAATATGGTGAATATATAAAGGGAAAAATTTATTGCAATAAAGTGCATATTTCCATTAATATGCTCAAAATACTCCTCCTTCACTTCAAACATACATAATCTCATGGTTGTTGCCATTTTCTGAGGAGACTGTGCAAATCTTCTTTCAGGCGTGTTTTTAGCTGTGCAGTCCTAGCTGCTTCGATGTCCTAATATGATTCAAAATGTTTAGCTTTCATGGTCCTTTTGACTTTGAGGCAGAGCCAGAAGCCACACGGTGCCCGGCGTGGTGAGCACGGTGCGTGGAGGATGTGCTGGGTGATTTTATAAGCTCACTTTTTGGCGGATGACACCTTCCAGCTGTGTTCACCAAGTTTTTAATCACGCTTCCTAGCTTCTCAGGAAGAAATGAGTTACTGAAGCACATGTACACATGCAAGTGTCCACATATGACAGTGCACACATTTGTGGCATTCAGCTTGTAACAAAGGATATATTAGACAGTCTTAATAACACACATTTTAGACACAATCAGCAATCACTTGAGGAAGGTTTAAAAGTAGGAGGAAAGACTTACTCTGAATTCTTTCCTTTATAAAATTCTAGGTTTTTTTTTTTTTTTTTGAGACAGGGTCTCACTTTGTGGTTCAGGCTGGCCCTGAGCTCAGCCTCAAACTCACATCCCAGCAATCCTCTTGCCTCTGCCTCCGAGTGCTGAGATTACAGGTATGAGCCACCACACCTGGCACTGTGGAATGTGATTCTGATCACTGCTGGGCGTGAGTCTCCATGCCCAACATTGTTGTATGTTGTTACCGGTGATCGAACCCAGGCCCTGATCGTTGCAAGACAGGCGCCAGAACCACTGAGCTAAATCCCTGGCCTGAAATTCTAGTTTTTAAATAGGTTTTAATCTTCTATTCATTCTTATAATTTCTAAGATAACTCATTGGTAGGGTTAGAATGTTCTACCTTGTTGAAATACAAGAGAACATTTTATGATCACGGTATCATTTGTGTAGCTGAAGTTGCCTCTAACACAAGGGAGAACATTTTGAAATGTGCAGTAGACCACAGCAGCAAACAACAGTAGTAACAACCAGCCAAACAATAGCAGAAATAACAATTCAAGAAGATTGTGCTTTTCCTGAGCAGTGCAAATTGAGATGTGCAAGGCATTAAAATGGTCACCAAAAGTTCTTGCATGTATAATTTGTTTCTTACCAGTTGAAAAGTAGTTAAACTTTTCCCAGGCCTTAAGTATAAATGATATAAATATAAATGCTGATTTCATGTATACATTCATCCTATTCAACCTGTAATGGTGGTGAATAATGGAACAACAAAAGATTAAGTTTATTTCATATCTGGAAAATCTAGACATCTCAGTTTCTTTGGTAGATAGTTCAATAAATATCTCAGCGTGCAGTTATTTCTGTTCAAGACAAGTTTTCAAACGATCCTCAGAACACAGGTGTAAGTAGCAAAAACAAGTCTCTCACAGAGCCTTGCCAAACTCCTCTTGCACTGGAACTAGTAAACACACAGAGCGAAGGGCTACGTTTTCATCCCTCCTGAAGGCATTTGTTATTCCTGTTTGAGCTTTCCTCATGCTTTGTCATTTCAGCTCAGTACTTGCCTGGAGACCTTTAAAACTGTCGGACAGTAACATAGTGTGAATTGAATATATAAAACTAAGGCATGTGACATCAAATCAAACTCTGCTTGAGAGAGCTGTTATAGACGTGTGGTTTTTACCTTTCCTATTAAAATGCTCACCTAGCCTCTGATTTGTGAAAATGCATGTTTGGCACAAATGTCTGACTCAGACTTCTGGGAGTTATGGAATATCAGAACAGATCTCCCACTGTGTGACCTTGAGACCTTGGACAAACCTCTTGCCATCTCTATACAATAGTTTTGCTTAGCTAATTTTGTTGTAAATAGGGGAAGAATAGCAATATTATCTACCTCTTACGGTTATCACAAAAAATAGCAGACTGTTAAAAGCTTCTAATGAAGTATCTTTTTGTTAACTGTTTACAGAAAAACATAAGAGGGAGGGAAAGAAAGGAACTTTAGCCGCAGTTTTTAAATTCGAATTTTAAGCAAAATGAAAGGTGGTAGAGTTTGGAGAAAAGATTGTCCGTGAGACCAGTAACCTCAAGGATCAGTAGGCAAACACAAATGACTAAATAAATATTTCATAGCCTCATAAAATTACATAACCATGAAGTTCTGATTGCTGGATAACTTTTCTAGCTTTTTAACTTTATCTTCGTTTCCTTAACAGAATTTATTTATTTTTTTCATTTTGCAGTAGTACTCAGAAATCTCAAGTCATCTTGAAGTTGTAGAAAGTAAGCAAGAGAAAAGGGGAGGGGTTACCTTTAAAAACACACCAAAAGTCAGGCTAAATTTTTGGTTTGGTTGGCAAAAATATAAGCACAGCACGTGTCTGGCATTAGTCTCCTCCATCTCCTCCTGCAGATCAGTGCCAAAGGATTCCCCAAGCACCCAGGTACTGTTTTCTTTTGCTTTGATGACAGTTGAAGTTTCTGTGTGTCCTGCTTTTTCTCAACTGGAAAGGGCGTTCAGCTCTGCCCAGCTCAGAGTTTATCTACCTTCCACTATAATGTGTGTTCTACCATTAAACCTAAAAGGCCTTGTCACATTGTTATAATACCTCTTGGATGCGAAAAGTTTCCTGTGACTTAATATGAAACCTGGGAAAAGATGTGATCTGGCAGCTCTTTGCTGTGTTTCTACGGTGACAAGTTTCTGTGTGGGGAGAACGATTGCTTGTGTGTTTATTCACTGCTTTTCTTCATAGTGTGCTTTTGTATGCCACTGAACTGAATCATCCCTTTGGTTTACAATGACTGGGGCTGGGTGCTGTTTTATCTTGCATTCAATTAAAGTCTATAATGGAATCACATCTATAAGATCTCATTTGACAGAAAGCAGTCATCAAGAATATGGCTAGCTCTTCTTTTTCAGAATTTTAGAATTGACACATGATAATCATATAATTTTAGCTTTTTAAAGACCAGATTTATACTATTTCTGTAGTACTACAAAAGAACCCGGATATGGAAATCTCGGAGGGCATATTAGATGGTAAGACTCATGCTTAGTATTTTATGTAATTATATTTGATCCTTAATGCAACCTTATACAGATGTTATGATGAAGAATACGAACATGAGAGAATAAACTCAAAGAAAAAGGAAGAATTTGAGATTTTGAATTTTATTTGAGTAAAAGTTTGAGAAATATATTTACTCCATAATCATGTATTTTCATAGGTAAATCCATGCATTGCTGGGTATGTTGGGGACGTTTACACTGAGCAGTGTGTTGTCTGGGCCCTGACCATCTGCTAAAAGAGAGACCAGGAACACGCCCTGCATCCACGGAGCTCCTCATCAACGAGGGAGACAGACGTTTAAATACTGCATTTAGGGCCGGGGAGTTAGCTCAGCGGTTCCGGCACCTGTCTTGCAAGCGCAAGGGCCCGGGTTCGATTCCCCGGTAACCACATAACAATACTGGGTGTGGAGACCCACACCCAGCAGCAATCAGCACCACATACCACAGTGCCGGGCGTGGTGGCTCACGCCTGTCATCCCAGCACTCGGGAGGCAGAGGCAGGAGGATTGCTGTGATGTGAGTTGGAGGCTGAGCTCAGGGCCAGCCTGAACTACAAAGCAAGACCCTGTCTCATAAATAAATAAATAAGTAAATAAATAAATAAATATTACATTTAGTAGAACAAAGATATTCAGGAAACCAAACAGAGAAATTAATCCTATTTCAATCTCATTCTTCTAAATTATAGAAAAAAGATCTACTGGAAAAGAAGAAAAGAAATGTCAGTCTGCATATAAAACATTTAAAAAAGTTTTTATTATGGAATGCACTATTGTTGTAAAATATATTAAGATGTATATGTATAGGTTACCAAAAACAATAAATTGGATATTCAAGTGCCCATAACTCAGGGCAAGGAATACCTCTGAGGTTCAATTTCTTCTTGATGTGTGAGTATAGTTGAAATCAGCTGAAATTGTGCAATAATATTTCACAGAATCATTCCACTTTTAAGTAAGAATTACTGAGTTTATTATGAATCACAACATAATTAATTATACTTAGCATATGTCAGATTTACTTTTTACCTGCTGTCTTTAATCATTGTACAATACTTGTATTAAAATTTTAAAAAATTATTATATATTTGAAAAGTAACAAGTGAGAAAGGAAAGGCTAAGTGTGGGAGAATTCTTGACAATATTTTTCTGCAAACTCAGCTAGAACAATTCGGTAAGTAAATGTTTTTATAACAGCTAATTAAGTAAATGTTTCTGCACTGTCTTAATGGTGACTCCTTCCCCTCATGAAAAATATGATTCACAGATATTTGAAGGGCATTATTTAGAAATACTGCCAAAGTTTTTGCATGTCTGAGTCATGACTTGTCTCCATACACACCTAAAACTCCCAGCTGAGACTGCTAACTTGTGAGTTTATATCTGATACGTAACTTTGAAAACCATTTGTTCAGAGACAGAAATCCAAGACGTAGGTATTCTTGGAATTACTACAGCAGAGAGTAGAGAATAGGAAAAGAGTAGCTAAATGTATCTCTCAGACTACGCTTGGTGGAATCCCGATGTCTAATGTTCATGTTAAGGAGAGTAGAGTGGACTGTGACAGCAGGAGAGGCACTGGGGGAGGGGAGGTATTTCTCAGATTAGGGAAATGGTACTTAGCTACGAGGGC
The DNA here is from genome assembly GCA_004026965.1 of Petromus typicus. Classification (NCBI taxonomy): domain Eukaryota; kingdom Metazoa; phylum Chordata; class Mammalia; order Rodentia; family Petromuridae; genus Petromus; species Petromus typicus. Next base: position 52,416 of record PVIR01006763.1, read on the forward strand.
TGGCAGACAGTGCAACTGTGACGACAACTGACAAGTCACCACAATAGGACATCTTGCACCTAGTTTGCTCGGAACGATCTTCACTGAAGCCTGCTGTCCAGGGAAACTGGTGCGATGATATGGTTTTCCTAGTAATTGGTTTGAGTAGAAACATACTAGCAACAGTCACACTGGCGTGCATGAAGGAAGGTGGAGCCAGTGAGTTTCTTAGACGAGGTTTTACTGTGAAAGGAAGAGGAAGTGATCATGGAGGGGTAAATGTGAGGCCAAGGAGTTCACTTGGAAAAAGACAGGAGATGTCACTGCGACAATTTTGCTGGACAGCAGGCTCCGGTGAAGACAGCTCTGGGCAGACTAGGACGCAAGCTGTCCTACTGTGGTGGATGACCAGTGGCTGACTCTAAATCTGTTTTGTCTTCTCAGTAGCACTGAGTCTGCCTTTCTCATCTGTAAATGCGAGACTACTATCAGAGCAGCAAGGGGCATATGCAAGGTGCACTCAGTGTGTGCAAGCGAGCAAGGATTCTGGAAAGGTAGCAGAGGGATCCAGAAGGCAGGAAAGAGAGGGGACCTAAAGAAGAGGAGAGCACCGCCTCAGAGGGGTGAGGGGTGGGAGGAAAATCACCGAGAGGCACGAATGTTTGCTTGTGAGTCCATACCGTGATTTCAACCTGTTGACCTAGTTTACCGCAGGCAGGAGATGAGGATAGTTGCTAGTTATGGACGGAAGGAGGAAGAGGGCACAAAAGGTGACCATGTCCACAGGATGGGAGTGTGTGGCTGAATAAAATCCTACGGTGGGGTGGTTGGGCATAGTGAAGACCACACGTTAACATGTGAATTACTTTAGGTACTTTTTTTTCTATATGGAGAAGTTGTTTTTCATTTGAATAAGTCACTGCTTCTCTTCTCTCTTCTATTTTGTGATCTTTATGTGATTTTCACCAGGAGTACCCAACAGCTTTGTTTCATGAACAGTTACATAAAATTAAGCCTTTTACCTAGAAATGAAGAGAGTGTAAAATATGTGTATCAAAAGAATAGAGAAACAATGGAAAGGTGACATTGGCAATACAGTGACTGGAACGATAGCTTGATAGGTGATGAATCTAGGGAAAAGTTTATAGATATGGAGAAAATTTAGGAGACTAGCAGCCTTCAGCATGGAGAAAAGAGTTGAACCAGCAAGCTGAAAAAGTGACAATGGCAGAACCCACTGCTTCTGAAGTGATGGTTTGGAGGGAGAAAGAGCAAGCATAATCAACAGGAACAGGCCGATTTCTCTTGAATAAAATAAGTGGGTGATATACTTCCTCATCTTAAGCTGAGAGTTTAGGAGCTCCAGGAAACAAATCACTGAAAATGTGCACATAAGGATTTTGCTTCTGACGCTTATATATAATTCATGGACATTGCAGTATTGGATTTTCTTCATAAGTCAGTGCCTTTTATTGAACTGAAACATTGGAAGATTTTCCTTTTGGGTATTACTGAAAGATACTAACTTCGAAATGATTATTTGTCCTATGTATTTAGCCCATTAAGATGCAAAGCAAAGTCATTTATGTCTGTATTAAAGAGATAGCAGAATTACCAGGAGGTTGGGGAGAAAGTAGAAATTTTAATTGTAGAAACAAAACTTGTAAAGTCTTATTTAAAATTACTCTGAGAGTGTAAAGATAATAAAAATAATGAATAATTTGATACTTAGCATCATGCTTTTTATAGATTATTATGAACTAAATTTTCAAAATCAATCTATGAAATAGGTATTAATCTCACTTTACAGATTATTTAACTGGAATTGATGTTTAACTTATTTATCTAAGAATTGAAATGAAGACTAATGTCTCATATAGCTATGTAAACACCACCTCCAAATTCGTATCTAGTCATTTATTATTTAAAACATACTCTTTTTTACTTTCTTAGTAGATAACATATTTTTTACAGTGATTTAAATTAGAGAGGTTAAAGCATTTTTCTGTGACTCTGTGATTACTTTGAAATAAGGGCATTAGAAATCTGTAACATTTGATTTAACATTTATTTGGTTGATAAACATGGAAGGCCATCAAGTGCCTCACAAATGTTTTAATGCTAATATTGTACACTGGGTGTGTGCCACGGAAATCTTTTTCATTTAATTTTAAATCGTTTGGAACTTATTTCCCATGAGTTTTCATTACTTTTTTGGCAAGTATGCAAAATTCATTTACATTTATGCAAAGAAGTCAAAAAGAAGAAACACAAGAAGAAAAATAAATGGAAAACTATTGTACTTTTTAGTCCCTCAAAGAAAATATTTATAAACAGTCCATAAAAATAGTATAAGGTTAGGCAGGAGAGTAGTGTTGCAGGGGGAATGGTATGAAATAAAGTTTATTTAAAAATGAAATATAAAGAGGTTGTTGAAGTGCAGATTCCGGGGTGCACACAAAGAAGTCAGATTCCACCAATCTGTCTTGAATGCCAAGAATCACCTTCTTTACTGGACATTGCAAATGGTTTAGCGGAAGTGGGCCTTGGACAACATTTTTAGATATTGACTTAAATTTTAAAAATTTTAACACTGATTCTTTTTTTTTTTTTAATCTTTATTGGTACTCTGCACAGCAAAGGAAACCACCAACAGAGCAAAAAGGCAACCAACAATGTGGGAAAAAATCTTTACCAGCTGTTCCTCAGACAAAGGGCTACTATCTAGAATATATAAAGAGCTCAAAAAAATCAACTCACCCAAATTTAAAGACCCAATTCAAAAATGGGCATCGGAAATGAACAGATATTTTTCAGAGGAAGAAGTAAGAGCAGCTAAGAAGCATATGAAGAAATACTCAACATCATTAGTCATTTGTGAGATGCATATGAAAACAACACTGAGATTTCATCTCACTCCACATAGAATGGCTGCCATTTCAGATTCAGCCAACAGCAAATGTTGACAAGGTTACAGAGAAGAAGGAACCCTTCTCCACTGTTGGTGGGACTGTAAACTCGTACAACCCCTGTGGAGATCAGTTTTGAGATTCCTCAAAAAGCTAGGATTGGAGGTCCCATTTGACCTGGCCATTGCCCTGCTAGGTATATACACAAAAGAATTAAAAGACTCGTATCACAGTGACATATATGCAACCCATGTTTATAGCAGCTCAATTTGTGATTGCTACATCTTGGAAACAACCCAAGTGTCCCATCAACTGGAGACTGGATGAAAAAGCTGTGGTTCTTCTACAGAATAGAGTATTAATCTGCCATAAAAAATGATAAGTTTGAATCATTTATACTTAAATGGATATACCTTGAGAATATCCTCATAAGTGAAATAAATAGGTCACAGATAGGTAAACACTCATTCTTTATACTGAGTTGTTAAAAAGAAATTAATTTCTCTAATGACTTATAATCTTCAGTACTAAAAGTTTCAAGATAACTGAAATGTCGGTCTCCCTCCTCTGTATTTGAATGTGGTCCTTCCAGGTCTAAAAAATCTATTTATGATCCAACTACTTCCGGATCTCTAGCTTCTTCTTTTATGGCAAATTCAGAAGATAGTTATTTTAAATGGAGAGATTGTCAACACATTTTAAGTTACCAAAACTAAAAAGTATTCCATTTGCTTACAGTAGTTGTTGAGGAAATTTGCATAATATATACTTCCAAAGCAAGCAGAAAAAAGGGAATTAACAATAAAGTGACACAATTTCCTTCTTCTCAGCCTAGTGAAAAAGAAGAAGTTCAAGAATTCTTAGTTCTGGCAAAATTATGAGAGGCCTGACCTAGAGATTCAAATCTGTGTTATTGGAATATTCTTGAAAATATTTGGGAAGAAATATATTGCTGCTTATCCAAATTAAATATGCCCGCACCTTTTACAATATGTGCTCATATTATATGTGCAAAGATAGTAGTTTATATGATCACATATACAAGACTTACCTTTTTAAAATAACCCTTTCTGTGAGCAAAACAACACTAGTCGAAACACATTTTAATCAGTGAGAGGAATGTTATGAATTTAAAAGTTATGCATCTGTTAAAAATTAAAAGATAGATATGGTGACCTACATGAAATTCTGTGACCTATTTTAAGTGAAACAAACAAAATGAGGTTACAGAATAATGTGCACAGTGTGCTTCATTTTTGATGAAATAGAAAAATTTTCACTATATATTTATTTTAGATTTGATACTATAGTCCACAATATGGTAGCTAGAAGGAGCATATGGGTAATTAAATTTACATTAATTACAACTAAATAAATATTCATGAATCATAGCATCACACTGTGTGCCATAAATATGTACAACTATAATTTGTCAATTTAAAATTTAAAACATAAAAAACCAAATAGATACATAAATAACTTAATCCTTCAGTCTCATTAGTCACATTTTCAGCACTTAATAGTTACAAGTAGCTTGTGGTCAATAGAACATTTCCACAGAAATTTTTGTTGGACAGATTTCATCTAGAAAATTTTTGAAGGTGTATACAAACTCATAAGGTTAAACTGGAGATGAGGAGAGAGATTTTGAATGTACATTCTGCCTGAATGACTTATTTAAAATATATGTGAAATTACTTATACAATTTTAAATTCAATTAAAACTGAAGTGAGACACCTTGTTTGCATTATTTTTTTTGGAATATATTTTCCTAAACCTCTGCACTTCTCTGCACATTAAAGCGATTCTCTTTTTCTAATCATCTGGCTATTCACCTAAAGCAAACACTAGCGTTGAATTTTCTGCCTTCGAGATGGACATAACTTATGACAAAACACTAACACTCAGAGCAGGTGGAGAGCAAAGCAGGTGTAATTAAATTCTAACTTGTTTTTCTCTGTCTTGCATGCAGAAAGAAAGCAGGCTAGTCTGAAAACAATCCAAGGAATCAAAGAATCAAAGGGCTGGTTCTTTGAAAGAATAAATAAAATAGACCAACCACTAACAAATCTTGCAAAGAAAGAAAGAAAGAAAGAAAATATCTAAATCAATGCAATTAGAAATTAAAAGGAGAAATCATAGTAAACACTGCCAAAATTCAAAAGATTATGAGCAACTACTTTGAGAAGCTGTACGCTAATAAATTGGAGTATCCTGAAAAGATAAATGGATTTCTCTATACATACGAATTACTGACACTGAACCAAGAAGATATAAAAACTCTGAACTATCTGATAGACAAGGAAATTGAAGAAATAATAATTTTCTAAAAACTAACAAGAGGGTTGGGGGTGTAGCTGAACGGCACCATGCCTGCTTGGAAAGCACAAGGTCCTGAGTTCGATCTCTAGTACCAAAACAAACAAACAAACAAACAAACACCCTAACAACTAAGAAAAGTACTGCTCCTAATGGATTCATTACTAAATTCTACACAAACCTGAGCCAAAAATCTACAATTAATACTCTTCAAGCTCTCTAGTGAAATTGAAAGGGAAGCAGGAACCAAAGTCATTCCTGAAAAGTGTCATTACTCTGGTTCCAAAATCAGAGATATATTCAAAAAAGAGAACTACAGGCTAATCTCTAATGAATATAGATTGAAAAGTCCTCAGCAATATATGGCAAATAGAATGCAACAAACTTGGAAAAGATCACTCATCATAACCAAGGAGGGTTTCTCCTAGCAATGCGGAAAGGTAGGTTCAACCTACCCAAGTCAGCAAATGTAATGCACCACATGATAAAAGCAAGGACAGAAATCATATGGTCATCTAAATTAATGCAGAAAAAGCCTTTAGTAACTTTCAACATCACTTAATGATCAAAACCCTGAAGAAAATAGGTAGAAAAGGATCTGACCTCAATCTGTCAAAAGTCACTTATGACGAACCGATGGTCAGTGTCATATTAAATGGGGCAAGAATGAAAGCTTTCTCTCTAAAATCAAAAGCAAGACATGAATGTCTGCTTTTGCCACTCCTGTTCAATACAGTTCTTGAAGTATTAGCCAAAGCAATAAGACAAAAAAACAAAACAAAACAAAACAAAAACATGATATACATAAATAGGAAAGAAAAATATAAAATTATAATTTTATTCACAAATGACATGATTCTTTATATACAAGAACAAAAAATTCTACCATAAAATACCTGAAAATAATAATCATGTTCAATATTGTTACAGGGTAAAAAGCAAACAACAAAAATTAATAGTTACTGTCCACCAATAATCAGCTCACAAGGAACTTATAAATAATACCATCCACAATAGCACTATGAAAAATTAAGCACTTGGACATTAATCCAGACAACGAAGTGAAAGACTTCTGCAATAAAAACTATAATATTTTGAAAAAGAGATCAAAGAGAATATTGGAAAATGTTCCTGTCAGTAAGACCAAGAGCATCAAAATGACCATACTTCTAAAACTGATATATAGATGTAACAAATCCTTATAAATATAACAACTAGCATTCTTCACAAAAATAGATAAAACAGTTGTACATGTCCAACAAAACCTAGAGGGAACTAAAATAGCAAAAGAAATCCTGGACAGCAAGAGCAAAGCAAGAGTATCACAATTTTGGACCTCAAGTTATACTACAGAGTTACAGTCATGAAAACATCATGATGATGGCAAGAAAACAGAAAATGCATCAGGGGAACAGAATACAGCATACACTGAAGTACCGCTGGTACTTTCAGTCATGTCATCTTTATTTTTTATAAAGGCCAAAAACTCACACTGGAGAAAACAATACCTCTTTAATAAATAGAATGGGAAAAACTCACTATGAAGATGTAGAAGATGGAAGACAAACCCATATCTCTCACCACTAAGCTAAAGTCAAAATAGTTCAAAGATCTAAATAGTAAAACAGATATATTTAATCTGCTGGAAAATAAAATAAGTAAAACTATTAAAGATATGGACATAGGCAAAGACTGTTGGAACCTACCCCCAATTGTACAAGAAATAATGCCAAGCATCAACAAATGTGATAATATTTAATTTAAAAGCTTTAACGCAAAAAATAATTAATAGAATGAAGAGACAACCATAGAATGGGAAAGCTTTGCCAGCTATTCCTCTGACAGTGAATGATTACCTAGAATCTATGAAGAAATCAAGAAAATTAGACCTCCTCAAGTGAAAGACCCTGTCGAAAAAAAGGGGTCAGCTGAAATTAATAGAAAATTCTCAGAAGAAATATATAAATGGCCAATAAATATATGAAAAAAATTCAACATTAGAGAAATGCAAACTGAAACAACACCAACATTCAATTTTACTTCAGAAAGAATGGCTATTGCCAAGAAACCAAGTGATAAATACCAGAGAGGCTAAATACTGGGTAAAAGAAAATTTTGACTTTCTTGTGGGAATATAAACTAATATAAGTATTATGGAAATTAGTCTGGGGATTTCTCAAAAAACTAAAACTAGAAATTCCATTCAAGCTAGGTGGAATTCCATTCCATCTAGCTATTCTTCTAGAAATCTTTTCAGAAGAGTTACAGGTGTTATGTGATAGAAATACACGCACACCCATGTTTACCGCAGGCAGTTCACAATAGATAAATTTAGTAGGCTGCGTCTGTCAGTAAACAAGTGGATTAAGAAATTTTGGTATTTATACACAATGAAGTACTACTCTGACATAATGAAGGATAAACTTTAGTCGTTTGTAGGAAAATGGATGTACCTCAAACCATAATGCTCAGTGAAATAAGTCAAGCTTCAATATTTCATGATTTTTTCATATGAGAAACTGAAAATACAAATAAAGAGCAACATAAACAATAGAAAAGAGGGAGGCAGATCTTTTGAAAACAGGGAGGGAACCGAGAAAGGGATGGAGAGGGGGAGAAAGAAGAAAGGGGATTTTAGAAAAGATTAAAGCTATTATGAAAAGCACATACCAGCTTCTCACGAGGAATGTGACACTGTGTACTGCAAATGCATACTAATAATTTCTTCTTGAAAGAAAGAAAGAAAGTTGCAAAATGTGAGGCTCGGAAACTGATGTGGACCAGGACTTCTGACTGACCGCAGCACAGTCCAGGGAAGGCTCTTAGTGGCTTGGTCCCTTTTGAATTCCCGCATGAAGTGAAAGTGAGGATATTTTCCAAATAATGAGCCATAATTAAAAATATGCTCCTCATTTTCCAACATTTTGCTAACTTAATTCATCAGATTTTCCAGGTTACAAGGAGTGAAATTTCTACACTGAAATGAGAATTTTAGGAAGAGGGCTAACTGAAGTCGTCTTTGTAAGTCCTTGATTAATACTCTAAATCTCCAAATCTTGAATCAAAAGCCATATTCAGTAACTATTTTGAAGAGAATGATACACAGTGTAATACTATTATTATTCTCTTATTATCTGACTATCAAAATTTGCCTTTTTCCCCATAAGATAAAAAGAGAAAAAGCTACTTATCCTCTACCTGGAGGAACATTTCTATCCTAAAATCTAAACTCAATCTTAGTGTTACTGGGGGAAATTTATATGGATGTCTGTATTCCTCAGCAACAAAATGATCTTACTATTTTTGTATGTTTGTAGGTTAGGGTTACATCATTTCATTTCTTCCTTTTTACCAAGATAGATCTTTTTTTCTGATGCAACAACTGATTGTCCAATACAGAAGTCCTTGTCTTTTGTCCCCACCCTTGTCATGATAATTCTGCTCCTGATGTCCTCTTGTAATAGAATAGAACTGTACAGTAATTAGATTTTCTGGGCAAGATTTTCTAGATTAGAAATTTGTACTTACGTTTAGAATTCCAGGGCTGGAATTTACTTCTTTTGAAAGGATTTTCATAGACTCTTACCTACTGCCACGGCTCCCCTCAAACCCACCTCTTCTCTGGTCTCCATGCTGTGGTTGTCTGATTGTTTTTACTGACGGAATCACAGCTCTTAAAATACAAAGGATTGAGATTTCATGTTTCAAGATTAGTGAGAAACATGAGAAAAAACAGCATTGTTCAATAATATATATTTGTAAGCTTACAGTTGTGAAAAATAAATGATACCTATATTTTGGCCTTCTATTTTTGATATCAATAAAAAAATGACAGGGAGCAAAAAAATATATATACTAAGAAACTACCTTTAAAATGGCATATGGACATTGCTGAAATCTTTATCAGCATATACAAATTTTAGTGTGCATAAAAATTAGTTGAAATTAAATGGAACATTTAAATATATAACATAAGACTTTGCATATATAATACATGTGTCCTCCAAGGACACACATTTTAGCCCCCACCTTACTAATGGGTTCAGAAGGAGACACAGAAAATGTGTAATGACCAGAAAGTGAATACTGAGTCCACTGTATCTTGAAAAGTAATCAGTTAATACTGTGCATCTTGATTTATAGTCTATTTTTCAACTCTTTTTTGGAACTTTATACCTGAAAAATATAATACAATGCACAGTCATTGAAAACCAGTGTTACTGATGATTTTTTTTTTTTAAGCAGGTTTCACTCTGAGTTAATGTGATTGTTTGACCTTTATTACCTCCTACCAAGAATCTACATCTGCCTACACCCCCACGAAGCTGAAGTCGGAGGATTGCTTGAGGCCAGGAGTTTAGGGACAGCCTAGGAAACGTACCAAGACCCTGTTCTGTTTATTAAAAGTTCATGAGAGGATATGTCCAGCTTACAGTGCAAATACTTTACCACATTACTAAGGAAATTGAGCCTGCATACATTTTGGTATCTATGGGAGGTCTTGGAACCAGTCCCCTGGGGACACCAAAGGACAGCTCCATGTGATGGACTACACAGAAACAATTGAACTATTTTAATAGTACATCCTTGGCCAAAACATTTCATGCCTGTAATTTCATTAGGTATAATAAATTTTCCTGTTTATGAAAGAAACTTAATAGAATATTATTTGACATAGATAATATATTGATTTAAATTCATACTACTGAGAAAGTCTATGATCAGTAGCAAAAGTATAACCTTGAGTAAAGGATTACCTAATAATAGAAAGTACTAGAAAATTATAAGAATAAAAAAGCTTCTTATCTTTTTTTTTTTGAGACAGGGTCTCGCTTTGTAGTTCAGGCTGGCCCTGAGCTCAGCCTCCAACTCACATCACAGCAAACCTCCTGCCTCTGCCTCCCAGTGCTGGGATGACAGGCGTGAGCCACCACACCCAGCACTGTGGTGTGTGGTACTGATGGCTGCTGGGTGTGAGTCTCCACGCCCAGTATGGTATGTGGTTACCGGGGATTGAACCCGGGCCCTTGTGCTTGCAAGACAGGCGTCGGAACCACTGAGCTAAATCCCCGGCCTGCTTCTTAGTATTTTGGTTTTGGTTTCTGAGTCATAATGTCCAACACACACAACTTAAAAGAAAGGCTTTTTTGGCTCATGGTGACAGTCTGCAGTTGGCCAGCTCCAGGGCAGAAAGGGCAGCACCGAGAGCTGTGGAGAGAAAAGACTGCTCACTTTATGAGAGCAGGAAATGGAGGGAGAAGAGAGGAGCCAGGAGGAAGGCACACCCTTCCAGGTCACCTGGCAGTGACCTGCTTCTTCCCATAAGGCTGCACTTCTTGATAGGACAGTTAACTAAAGCATCTCCATGAATCAATCACTGTTCAAAAGCCCTACATCGGAGCTCATGAGAATCTTGGAGGCCTGGAGGTCACTCCTGACCCAACCACAAATTTGAATGTGTCCTCGTCTGCTCAGTGAAAACTCCTCATCTGGGCCGGTAATTGCATCCTGCTTAAAGGTTACACTCCTCACCCTCACTTATGCATCGACCTGCATTTGAAAATGTATACGTAAAATGTACCAACAAAGTCATCATAAAAAAAAGCTATCTCTAGCAGTATCTAAGCTTATGTTTAATTTTTCTGTGTCTGTATGCAAAGATACCTCCAAAATGCTTAGCAATGCAAGCAATGTATCTCCATAGGAGGACCGGATGCTGCTCACGTCTGCCTTAGCTACAGGACACAATTCTGTCAATTCTTTAAGATCAGATATTTTCATTGATTAATAAAAATAGTAGTCTACCTGGACATGTGTAAGCCAATATTTTAATTTTTTTAAAAAGGAAGTTAATCGTTCCCATTTGTAAGATTACATTAAATGCCTCCTTCATGGTCCAGGAAACAAATAACAAAAGACTGTTCCCACCCAACCACATGGAAACTAAAATAATAATAAGGATTCTATTTCAGTGGTGCCACAGAAAGGTTATTTTGTTCTTTAAATGCATTCCCTGAGGAATAGCTGTGGGAAAAATGGGAACACACCTTCTCCCAGCATTGTATTTTGAAAATACACAGCAAAAGAGTAAACAAACTATATTTCTCCTTTAGTTTTTTTTCAGTTGTTGACTCTGAGCCGACGACTACATTTGCACAGATTTTCACCAGGGATTGTCCACATTTAAACAAGGGGTGACAGAACGTGAAAACCCTGAGACTCTTATCACAAAGTGAGACTCAAACTTCCCAGTGCTAAAAATAACAAGTGTTAGTTTTCAATTGGATATAATCGTATCTGTTGATTTTTGATGTTATTTCTTATTCAGCTGGATTTCTGTTCTGAATGTTTTCACTTGTGCCTGTGACATCAAGAATTTCACCTCCTTTATCTTCTAGCAGATTGAGGGTCCAGTACTTAGAATTTCGAACAATTTTCATCTTAGTTTAATACATGGGAAAGTTACGCCTCTGACTTCAATCTTCTACATGCAGGTAGCCAATTTTCCCACCACCATTAATGCACAATGACTATATTCATTATGCACCACAAACATGTACTAATAAAAAGTTGCTTTTGGGCCGGGGATTTAGCTCAGTGGTTCTGGCGCCTGTCCTGCAAGCCCAAGGGCCTGGGTTCGATCCCCGGTAACCACATACAATACTGGGCGTGGAGACTCACGCCCAGCAGCAACCAGTACCACATACCACAGTGCTGGGCGTGGTGGCTCACGCCTGTCATCCCAGCACGTGGGAGGCAGAGGCAGGAGGATTGCTGTGATGTGAGTTGGAGGCTGAGCTCAGGGCCAGCCTGAACCACAAAGTGAG
>PVIR01006764.1:0-64285 GCA_004026965.1 Petromus typicus
TTCCTGTATGTGATCATTCCTACATGTTTATTCACAAAACTCTACACCGCTCATTTTGGCTCCAACCTTCAAACTTCTTCTTTAGAAACTTTTGGCCTGACCGATAGACATTGGCTACTAGCTGACTACAAACTTCATAATTACAAATCTGCTTTAGCTATGTTAGATGTCATAGATACACTTTAGCCAGTCAGGTCATGAAAGCCTGAGCTTGATGTTCAATTTCTTCTCTTGTAAACCACCAAAAGGAGCCTCCTACCATCACACCTCATTTGTAGTTGCTTTTTACATGTATCATTGCTCTTCTGTAGGGCATCACTACTATTAAAAGTCAAATAGCATATTAAATTTAATTGTCCTTGTGTGTTTGTCCCACCTTCCCCTCCTTCCATTCATGTATCTATGTAGCTTCCAACTCTCAGGTTACACAGGTAGAAATATCTCCTACCTCAAGATAGGGCAAAAAGTTGGCAATCAAGCTGTCTTCTCTGTCCCTTGGACTGCCCTGCCTCAGCAGCCTGGGGTTCTCCTTACTGTCCAGACACACCATGAACCTTCACTTTTCTTGTCTCAATTGATTCTTGGAAATTCTTCAAAGTTTTGTACTTTAGAAAGGAAATGTTGAAAGAGGTTTTTTTTTTTTTTTTTAATGGAAAGACATATTGATGTGTTTTCCTGCAAACAGAAAGCACAAGTTGTGTTTCTGACGGGTGAAGCTGTCAGAGGGTGAAGTAGGTCTGACAAAGCCTCTGCTAGATGAGAGGAGTGAAGTGCAGCAAAGACATTAAAAATGGTGTACAATTATCCTGAAATAGCCAAGTTCTTATACCTCAGTACTGTTTTGGCATTGGTGAGAGCTGACTTCACAAAAATCAACCATAGCTCAAGATCAGATGTACATCCTGGAGGCAATATATCCATGCTATTATGTCACCACATTTCTTCCAACTACTCCTAAAGTTACCTCTTGAAAAACCTGAGCAATGATTGTTTGTTTTCTGTGTGTCAGTTACAAGTAATTTGTGAAAGTGAATGGAAATAGGAAGTGGAGGAGCTCAGAAAGTTTAGCAAAATGGATGACAACTGTGAAATCCATATGCATATAGTTAGAATAAAATTAATTTATTATTCACTGAACCAGAAAATAAGGCTTGCTTGACACTTTTGTTCAAAATTCAATATTTATTTGATCTATGGATGCTTTTAACCAATTAGATGTTGTCAAGCTGAGGAAATTATAACTGCTACTTATTTTTTTTATTTTCCCTTAGCATAATTTTAACTTTTTAATTCTAATATACATATTGTGGGCTTTGAAAAATAGGGCAAAATAATATGGTTCCCAAATGATTATTTTATCTGGCAATTTATTGAAATATGTTGCAGAAAATCATCTATATTTTTTAAAAATGTCAAGACAATAAATCAGTGTTTGGAAAAACAAAGGAATGATATTAATTTAAATTTATTATGAATTTAAATACTCATTTATGTTTGCTGCTATTATTTTACTGTTGTTTTAGGAACTGTCACTATTTCACCTAGCTCCCCCATTTCATGTATGTTTTAGGATTCATGATTTAATGGATGTTAAAGTTATTTAGTAACTTTTAAATCTTGTGGCATTGACTCTTATTACAAAGTTTTGAGATAAATTGCACATCATTGCCATTTTTTTTAGTTTCTACGTTTATAAAACATGAGTAACGCAACTCCCTTCAGGACTAAGGGGCTCTAACAGCATTTACTGCATCTGTAGAGACTTCCTCATGGATAGCTGTTTCTCATCAGGTTCTTTTTTCCTGGATAAATGTTAGTGCTCAGATCTGTCAGTGTAGATTTGAAAGATAAAAATAAGTATTTTAGAAGACTCTGTGAAGTTACTCTTCATTTCTTTCTGCCCCCTGCTTCCCACACATCTATCACCTAGGATACAATGTTAAGGGAAATGTTTAAAGGTGTGATAACAGTTCTTGAGTTAACATCATTTTCTATTTGTACCACCTTGGTATTGTCTCTACATAATTTTGCGATGAATCTTCCTGCTTTCCACTGGGTAACTGTTTAGATAACAACTACAAATGATATTTGATTTTATATATCATTTTTATTTCTAATTATTAAAATTCTAAAGCTATCTTTAAGGAAAATATGCTTGTTTGGCTTTTAAAAGGCAACATATAGGATAAAACAATTAAAAAATAAAAGAAAGTAACCCTAACAGTCTTCAAGACATACCCTATGAGACAGAAACTGCAGTATAAACTTATACTGGGCTTCTTTTTGACCTATTTAATATATACCATGACCTACTGACATAGATCCTGGTTGTACGTTAATGCAGAGCTGCAAGAGGTAATCCTTGATCTTAATTAAACCCCACCACTCAAAAAAATTTGGAACTTCCAAATGTAGCAGTCTGTCTTTATTTCAAAACTTCTTTTCTCATTTTAAGACTTTTGTCTGTATCAGTGAAATATAGACTCTTTTACAGTAGCTTGTGTGCAGTTTCTCTGGAATAAAATTGTTTCCAAATAATTTAAAAAGAAAAAAAATAACCTTTTCTTGATCCACAGTTTATTCATTCCATACATAAACCAAAATTCATCAATAAATGTGTTTCAAAATTTATTATTTGATATGAAAGTGGCATATGATCATACAATGACCATTTGTTGTACTTAATTTATATATTATGTAGGAAAACTAAACAAAGTTTACAGACATTTCAAAATTAATTGCTTATTTAGAATTATGGCAACTAGAATATTTAAGATCCTCGATCCAGTGTTTAGGTCACAGAGATGAACAGCCACAATCCCTTCCCTGGAAGCTCTGTTGATCAGTTTGGAAAACTGGACATGTCACTACCGGTGAACAAGAACATTTAGGCTGTTGAGAAACAAGTATCCAGCAATGAATGATTCTATCATCTAAATATCATGATCCTATCAGGTCCTTCAGATCATGATATTTATGTCCTTAAGCATGTTGATTCAACTTTCTAAGCCTCAATTTACAATGTGTAATATTGACCCCTTAAATCTTTCTATTTTCAGAATCCCCACATATTAAAATAAGATTATTTATATTCAATAGATAGTGCTTGCCAGGTAGAATTGCAGTCTCTCCACCAGTCCTACATCTTCTCTAAACTATAACATAATCTGATGTGTAATTTCTGTGACAGTGAATTTCACAAATCACTATGGGAGAAAGGAAATGGGTCTAGTCAGTCACCCCAGGTGATCAGGAGCTCTGCACAGTGGAGATGAAATCTGACTTAGAAAACAAGAAAGACTTACAAAGGCTTTACGTGGAAACAGCGTGAATGAAAGCTAAGCCAGTAGGTGAAGAAAATTATGCAGTAACAATACAGTTAAAGCTGGGGAGGGACAGTGACAAGACGGTTAGAGCTTTGTCATGAGCGGTAGGTATCTCTGGACTTCTGCATATTTCTCCAATCTGGTGTTTTTTTGTTACATTTAAAATCAACAATACCTTTCATGCTTGAACTGTGTTCTGATCTCCTAGAGCTTCACCTTAAACTAAATCTGATCATTTTAACTTCATCGTTTCAGTGATTAATAAGCAAAATATTGCATTTAAAACTATCAGTAAATCAATACTGGAATTTAGTAATTAAGTTGTCTTTCCTTGAATTCTCCATCTCTTGATTTGTTTCCATTTGTAAAGATTCATTTGTCTTCTTCCTATTATCTATATTGTATCTTGCTCTTTACTTATAATGTGTTTCTCATATAAAAGAAATCATGATATTTAAGCTTATATGTCCTATTTATTTCACTCAACATTGTGTTCTTAAGAACTTGTTCATCTTTATGACAGAACAGTATTCTGTTGTGTGTAAATACTATATTTTCTTTATTCATTCACTTACTGTTGAACTTATTCATTAATCCAAGATTTAGCTGTTATAAGTCTTGGTGCTATAACATGACTAGCAATGTTAAGCATTGCTTTATGCATTTATTGGCCACTTGTACTTCTTCTGTAAAGTGTCTTCACTTTTCTTTCCCGTTTTTTATTTGTGTCTTTGTTTTGTGAGGATGTAAACTCGTATATGAATGCAATGTGATAAACTCAAATCATTTGTAAGATAACATATCCACTTAAGAATGTAATATAAAGTGAAATAAATCAGATACATATGCTTAAAAATTAATGCTTTTTCTTATAAATGAAGAGCAAAACAAAATATATAGTAGGAATTGGGAGGTAGATCTTTATAAATGAGAAGGGATTAAGAGATGAAGAGAGAGTAGAGAGGGAGGAAAAGGAGATGGAAAAGATATTAAGATGTTTCATGGAAAGTGCTGGTGCTACACAGGAATGTAAACACTACGTACTGGAAACATGTACTAATAAAGAAAAACCTGTACGTCTAAATCAAACTTTAAAATTCTATATTTTAAAAAGAAACTGTGTCATCTATTTAAAGAGAGTAAAATTTCTCTTTGTATGTAGCTTCTTCCTTTGATAAAATGGATTCTTTCCATTTGTGCATTTTTTCATATTTAAAAATTTTGCATATTTCAATTGAATTAAACAGGTACAAATGTTTTAAATTATATTTTCATTTTTAATCAGTTGCTTTTCTCTCCTGTTATTCAATCATATTATTTTCAAATGGATTTCCTTATCAAATAATTATGTTTTATTCTTTTGTCATGTTTTATAGCATTGACCAAATACTTGAATATAATCTTATTTAAACTCTGTTAAATACTAATTTTCCGCTAGTTTTCATGAGAGTACTTTTCTCTTTCATAATGTTATGGGGTTTTTAGTTTGTACTTATTTTATGTAAATATAAACTTACCCATTTTTGGTCAACATGTCATGACTGAATTTGATGTAAATTTATCTAAATTACTTAGAGTTTGGGTAAGACCCATCTATTTCTGAACAGAATTTTTCCAAATTAAGGAATTATTTTAATCTACATCCATTGAGATTACACAGTACCACAAGTATCTTCAGTTTATAGTTTGAAGTGAATTCCAATATTCTGTTTTCTTTTATGAATCTCTAGACAACAGGTTCAGTAACTCATGTTATTAGCTTTAGTTCTATCTAGGTGTGTTTCTTCAATTGCAGATTTTATACTCCATAGTTGTTAAAATTATATCCAACATATAACATATTTTTTGTGAAAAAATACTTTTTCTGTACGGCTGTGTTATGAAAGGATTTCTGTTTCTTCTTTTATTTCAGTTTTATAAATGCTGACAAATGAAAATAATTAATCCAGACCAACAAATACAACTGTTACAAAGTAGACTTTTTTTTTTTTTCCTCTAGAGTTGGTTTTGCGAACCAGAGACAGAAGTCACTATATATAGCCACACCAAGCTGCCCCAGGGATCCACTGATCACCCAGATGGCTTCTGTCTTTGCACTTTCCTTTATGCCATTCTTATACACACAGAAGTCTTTCTCATATTTGACCTCGACTATTACAGGACCCATTGTCAGCTCAAAGCCCACATTCTTTAGGATGCCAACTTACATTGTTTGAATAAAAATATAAATGAACTCATTTCTGACTTTACATGTACTTTTTCAACTTGTGAAGTATTTTATTTTCTGGAAAAAAGCCAACAAACCAAAGAGAAATATTTTCATTATTTGAATCTCTGAAAGTATTATTCTCATTCACTTTACTTTTTATTTTACAATTTTCATGGTTTTTCTGTAATCTTGTAATTAATAATGGGTATTGTAATTGTTTTTAACTATTCATATGACTATTCATATGACATTGACTTTGACTTCTATCTGAATGTTGTCTCTCTGTTTCACATGGACAGTTTTTAGAGATTCCATTTCATCAGGTACTGTCACTACATCTCTAGATTTGTTACCTTTTTCCTTTTGCAAAAATTTAGTTTAGCATTATGTACTCAATTTTTTTTATCTATTGGTAAGGTAGACATTGCTACTTGTCCTTTTTGATACATTTTTGCATCTTTTATTTAGTGCTTATTAAAAAAGACCATAATTATTTGTGTTAAGTGTGATTTTTTTTAATATCTATAGAAAAATCCACATTTAAAATTATGCATTGAAATTTACCATTTGTTTTCCATAGAATCAGAACACTAATTTATTTGCTGATATATTACAAACTCAATAAATGTTCCTATGTGACTTAGTGAATAAAGAAAGTTACCAGGCATCTCTAATACATCTCTAATACATAAAACCAAGTGAAAATGAAACAACACTTTTACTACCTATATAAATTTTATAATTAATAATGTTATTAGGATAACTTGTATTTTATTGGTTTTGTACTATTTGTCCTTGAATAGAATGCTGAGTTCTACTGAACTAATCCACATGTTCTGTCTAGAGAATGGCAAATTGTTGTTTGTGGGCCAAATCCTTTCTATGTTTTGATTTTGTAAATAGAATTTAACTGGAACAAAGTTGAAGCCATTTTATTCTATTCATGGTTTCATCCAGCAACAGCAGATTTTAGTGCTGTGAGAGAACATATCTGATTTAAAATATTTACTCTTTAGTTCTTTAAAGAAAATGCTATTATACCTCTAGATATGATGGAAGGTTTTAGCAATTAATTTATTTTAGAATACTGTTTTATCTTTAAGACAATGTTCTTTTATTTTTAGCCTAATATAAGAAGCATAAGAAAATTGCATCTGTTAGTTGGTTATTATGTGATGTTTGGACACAGATATATAACACAAAATGTGAAATCCAGCATTTGTCATTTTGCTAAAAAACAAAACAAAACAAAACAAAACAAAAAACTATTTATAGGGCTATTGGTTTCTTTTCTCTTGCAACCGGGAGCACCTTCTCTTTATGTTTCACCTTTAAGATCTTGTCTCTAAACTGACTTTGAGTTATCTTGATTCAGTTATAACAGACTAGCAATCTCTGAAATCTTGTAAATATTTTTATCTGTTTTCAGTACTGGGGATTGAACTCAGGACTGTGTGTTCATGAGGCAGTCACAGTGCCAAGGGAATAAATCCCCAGTCCCTCTAACTTCTTGTAAATGAATATTTGTACCTTTCTCTAGATTTAGGAAGTCCTATGTTATTTGTTTAAAATTCTTTCTGTTTCTTTTATATTTTCAATCTTTCTTGAGCTGCATTAATCCAAATGTATATTCTAATACAGACCAAAATTTCATCAAACTTTCATCATTCTTTTTTTCTTTTTTCTTCCCACAGTATATTTTCAAATAGCTTGATTCAAGCTCAGGAATTTTTCTGCTAAATCCATTCTGCAGTTAGTGTCTTCCATGGAATTTTTAATTCCTCTGAGCATTTTTTTTTAAAATCTCAGAGATGTGTTTAATGTTCTGAAATATGTTTCATACCTGTCTGTTAGACTTTTGAAACATTTTGCTGTGCTTTCAAGACCATTCATTTTCCTTAAAATGCTGTTTTAAATTATATGAGAGTTTTGTGATTTTGAATGTACACCAGTCAGCTTTTTTAGTGCCCTATTTTAGTAAAAGGTGAGGTAATACATGAAATACCTTGATACTTGTTGGAATTCAACATTGTCTGGACACTGAAGGATTAGGCTGCATTTTTCTTTTCTTACCCTATCTCTTAGTGAGCCTATATTTCCAGAAACTCAGAGAAGGATATCTATTTTCTATGAGCTTGTAGTTTCTTCTACTATTTCTGCATCAAATTGTACTCCAGGCGAGTCTTGCCAGGAGCCTTCTGTTGGTACATTGTCACTGTTTAAATATTAAAAGTCAATCTAAATACTACTTAATCCTGAATCATTCTTGGTGTATTGTTTTAGAAAAAGTAAAGAGTCTCTCCCCACAGCCTCTCACTGGTGCCTAGAGGCCTCGTGCACAGATGCAGGTGTTTGACCACACACTGTGGAGCACTGCCTGAGTCTAACAGACTTACCACAGAGACTAGCCCAAGGTTCCATAACACACGTATAGTTACCAAGGCCAAAATTTGTATCAAATGCTGGAGCATGATATCGGTCACCATGCTGTGTACTGCCTATTGGCGAAGTGGATTTGTGGCCTAGGACCACTGCAAATAGTATAGGTGACCCTGGCTGAATAGACATATAATAAACAGAGGCCATGTATCTCCTTTTGGAGCTGCTGCAGAGTCTGCATCCACATTCAGGCCTGAAGATCTGCCCAGTGTGAAGTTTGTACTAGTTTTAACTTAGTTCCGAAGTAAAGTCTTACACCTCTGTCCTACCTTCAGTAAATGTGGTCTCTATCATATTCAGTTGCTGGGGCTGAAATGATGTTGGTGAAGGCAGTCCACTGGCCCCATGGGTTAACACCAAACTGGATTGCATCTAAATTGCACTCACATGGACCTACATATTCTTAGGGGTGCAGGAAGTCAGTGCCAAGGCTAGCATTGATATAAGTTGCTGCAATATAGCACAGGTCTCTGTGTGGCATCAGAACTATTTTAAGCTCCCAAACTTTGGGCCTGGAATTAGCTGTGCTCCTCAAATTTGGGAGACAGGTGGAGGAAAGTATTCCTTCAATACTAAGGCTTTTATTGAGCTGAATAAAACCTTAGTATTATGGATCCAGGGTCCTTTCACAGTCTTGGGGAGAAAGTGTGCCCCAGGCCCACTCAAACACTGGTAATGATAGAGGCCAAAATGTCATGGTTGGTCACTGAGTCCCAGGCCTTGACCTGATATCAGTGCAAATCCAGAATTTCTGTTTATATCCTCTGGACCATAAACAAGATTTCTAGTTTCTGTGATGTGCTCAATCATACTATGAGAATCCTAGATCTGGACTCATAGCAAAAGCCTTCCCCAGCTTTCTGCCCCTCACCAAGGAGAGTGGATGTCTGGCTTTCTGTTGTGCTGCCTGGCATAGGAGTAAGGATGGTGGAATCGGCCTGTCAGCAGGTTTAACAGTTCTAAGGACTTAGTCTGCAAGGACTGATTTTGCTCTATCTTTACTTTGCTGGTTTTGATTATGGCTGATACTGATTTTTTAAGTCTAAGCTCTGAATTTAATTCCTTCTCTATACAAATCAGGAGTCTCTCTCACCATGTTGAGCTTCTTGTAATTGAGCAGTTAGACACGAAGTAACATAATCACCTCTTTCCTTCCTTTCTCTATGCTTCTATTTTTCATTTTGTTATACTATAATTGGGCACTAGAGTAATTCACCTGATTTGGTTTTTGTTCTTGTGAAGGCAGTTTGGTACATGAATCAGTGTTCAGGTTCCTTTTCTCATAGGGAGAGAAGCACCACAGGATCTTAGAGAACATATAATTAATTGCAAATATGAGGATATATACATGAACATTTGAAGAAAAAGTCTGTGTTGATATATTTGGAGGCAGGCATTTATTAATTGAATCCCCAAACTACTTGAAATGCTCAATAATTTTAATACTATTACTCTTTCAAACAAAATGTGATATTTATTTATAAAAGATGATGAAGACAGGGCTGGGGATTTAGCTCCATGGCTCTAGCACCTGCCCTGAAAGTGTAAGTTTCCAGGTTTGATCCCCGGTAACCACACACAACAATGCTGAGCATAGTGACTCACATCCACCAACAATCAGTACCACATACCACATTTCTGGGCTTGGTGGCTCACACCTGTAATCCCAGAACTCAGGAGGTAGAGGCAGGAAGATTGCTATGAGTTCAAGGCTGAGTTTAGGGCCAGCCTGATCTACAAAATGAGATGCTGTCTCAAAAACAAAACAAAACAAAATAAAAAAACCCAAACAAAAAAGATGATGATGAAAATATATAGAAACTGTGTTGCAGAAAAAAAGAAAACAGTTTTGTCAAACTGTTTTACATCATCTAGAAATATTTAGTAACCATATTTTCAAACCATAAAACAAACTCTGTTAGTGATAATATATAAAGCTGTGCATGTTATGTCTCCTTACGCAATGACTACTGTTCACAGAGGACCTTTAATCTTCTGTTTAATAAATGTCTACTGAATACATAAATGAAGAGAGAAATGTGTTTGAGGAATAGAATTTGAAAGTACTCAAACAATGGGGTAGATTTCGGTCATTAGTTTGAGATACCTAATTGTACACTAAACATGCTGAGGATCAAAATCCCAAACTAAAACATACTAAATCATAGGGGATACTAACAGGTTCCATGTTAATTATAGTTGTGGTGTTCATGGTCATATTTTTCCAGTAGATGGTGGAGCTGAAAGAACATTATTTAGTTACAAAAGTCTTTGTGTAGATGGAGGGGAAAAAATGGTTTCCAACTAACTCTGCAGCTGCCCATGCTGTTCAGGGAGAAGAAGTAATAACTGATATACATACATACATAGGCATAAATTTGTAAATGCCTGCAACGTCCACAAGATGCAGAAAATTTTTCTATTAACCCTGAAAAGATACCTCTATATTCAAGGTTCTTAAGAGTAAGTAAAGCACCCTACCACCCCCCCATATACATAAAATTTGTTTCCTTACTTTTTTGTTATAATCTCATCATTATGGGAAAAAATGAGGATGAATTTTTGTGTTGTGTCTTATACTTGTACAAATCCCCATTATGGAGTGTAGTCATGATGCATATATGTAATGTACCAATAAAGATTAAAAAAATTTTAAAAAAGAGTAAGTAAAGCAGAAATCCATGTGGATAAAGGAACCTAAGTTGTATTCTTTTGCGCATTTCTATAGTTAGTATGAAAAAGCAGATATAAACAGTTGGACCAAATTTATCATGTATTCTTCTGTTTAAAGTAAGAGAGAAAAGGACTACAGAAAATAAGAGAAGAAAAAGAGTTGATGTTTACAAAACAGTGAAAACTATGGAGAGTATAAGTGGATGCTTACAAGTCTAAGTTTAATGGATATGCTGTGCTGAAAATAACTATTCTGAGCTGCTTACAGAAAGTGTCCAACATAAGCCTGGGATTTAGCTGAGGGGTTCCACTGTCTGCCTAATAAGCACAAAGTCCTGGGTTTGATCCCGGGTAATCACATACAACTATGTTAGGCATGGTGACTCACGCCCACCAGCAATCAGAACCACATACCACAGTGCTGGGCGTGGTGGCTGTCGCCTGTAATCCCAACACTTGGAAAGCAGAGACAGGATTGCTTAGTATGAGCTGAGCTCAAGGCCAGCCTGAACTACAAAGTGAGATACTGTCTCAAAAAAAGAAAATAAAAAAATAGTGTCAAACAAATTGTAGTAAATTTAGACTGGTTGAGCATTTTAGCAGATTTTTAATATTCTAACAAAAGTAAAACAAACAGACAAAAAATGTTTCCGTGTTAGTTTGAGGGTTGCTATTTTTTCAATATGTTTTATCTCTCAGAAATTCATGTTTTGGAAAATCAGCGTGCTGGTTCAGGAAGAAAGAGTGGAATCTTCAAGAGATGGAGTTTAATCCGAAATAATTAGTCACGTGGGACCCCCGCTCCCAGGGCAAAGACTGAAATGGTTTTCCTGGGATCTTGCTTAGTTCTCTCAGAAGAGGTGTTGAAAGGACAACGCTGTTTGTTATCCAGTCTGCTACCTCATCATCTCCCTCTCTCACATGTGTTCCTGCTAGATCTTCACTTGTGCCATATTGTGCTGTTTAGGTTTTCAGCCTCCGGAAGGGTGAGCTAAATAAAGTTCCTTTGAAAAGGAAGATCAGCTTGAGATATATTGTGCTGACTCAGAAAACCGCTAAAGCAGAGGGCTCTAATAAGCACAGACGCATCTCTCTTCCAAACACAGCACTCACGTGCTTCCTCAGGAAGTGTGTGTGTGTGTGTCTGTGTGTGTGTGTGTGTCTGTGTATGTCTGTCTGTGTGTGTGTCTGTCTGTGTGTGTCTGTCTGTCTGTCTCTGTGTGTGTGTGTGAGAGAGAGAGCGAGAGAGATGTGTTTAGCACAGATGCATCTCTCTTCCAAACACAACACTCACGTGCTTCCTCAGGAAGTGTGTGTGTGTGTCTGTGTGTGTGTGTGTGTGACTGTGTGTGTGTCCGTGTGTGTGTCTGTCTGTGTGTGTCTGTCTGTCTGTCTGTCTGTGTGTCTCTGTGTGTGTGTGAGAGAGAGTGAGAGAGATGTGTTTAAGAAACAGAAAGAAATAGAAAGGAAGATATTGAGATGTTCCTTTGTAGATAGAATTAATTCACTCCTAAACTAGTCTGGAAACTCTATGTCATTGACACAGTTCCACAGACACTGCCCTCATTGCTCTTCTTTTCTTTTCCTTCTGTCTTACATTCATATGAAAATTGACACCGTGTTCTTCACAGGTAAGATCATTCTTTTAGATTTCAGGAATCGAGGAGCCTTCTGCTCAGATAAGAGTTGAAGCGCATGATTTGTTTCCCGTATCGTTAACACTTCAACCTCTTCTCTCAATGCACTCAACAGCTTTCAGGAAATATTTTTACCTGTACCTGATCAAAATTATTCTGTTGAGAAGTTTGACTTAGAGCCTTTTCAGCCCTCTCAGCTTGCTGGTGATTACTGCTCAATAGCTTTCACTTTCCTCCATCTCTTGTTGAATATAGCTTTTATTTTCAACCCAAAAGAGGTTATAAATTTCTGCAATCTCTTTTGCCCTACATGAATGGCATCAAATGTCCCCCTGAGAGACTACGGCTCATCTCTGACATCAGGGGAGGAAGTCCACAGCAAAAAAGACAAATACATTGCTGAGCTCTTTGAGTGAGGGGCTTGAAAATTCTATTTGATGATTTTTATATTTCCCTGAAAAGCACTAAAAGAATGACAATACTTAGCTGGTATCTATTTCCTATAACCAGTGCAGGGATTCATTAGATCAAGTATCAAGTGCTTAGAGCTCTTCAAAGACAAAATGCGGTAGTTATCCCCAGATTTCCATCCCCTGACTCTTTCCTGACCTTTTGCTGAAGCTAGAATAGTTAATTATTTAAATTCTTTTCAAAGGAGACTGGAGATAAAGGTAGGATAGACACAAGCTATTCTTTTAAGCTTGATATAAATCACCAGGCTTTTGGCCAATGTACTGGGATTCTCTCCAATGTATCCAATGAGTATCACAAAAAATATCCTTCCACAGTGATTTCCCTGCAGAGCTTACTGAGTGTGAGATTGTGTGCTTACTTGGGTCCTACAGAAATTGTAATTCTCCTTCCAATATTTCTAAATTTAGCACAAAGCATATATTTTTGGTGTATATAAGTGCATATTAAAAGTTGACACAATGTGTAAGAAGGTTAAGGTTCAATACAAACTAAAATCTTCCATAAATTATAGGATTATAATAATACATACATAGAATAAATAACAGTGAATTGACATTCACATATGTAGTCATGCTGAGTTGTAACAGTCTTTGAAGATCTAGCACTATATTTACCATCCATAGGAGATGCTACTTATATACTCATTAAATTATTACTAAATAAGAAGTTATATTTTAGCCAATCAATATATCCTCTAATAACTCAAATTGTTCCTTTTCATGCCTTCTCAAATACATAAAAAGAAACAAAATTTTATTAACCAGTGAACCAGAACCATAAGAAATAGATCTTCCCTTTGAGAACTGTGGCTTGTTGCTCACAATCCACCCAAACTTTTTTACAGGTAATGCATTATTCCTAATTTCATTTCTGTGCTTTGTAATGACTTTCTATGCTTCACAATGAAGGTGGTCCAAGTATATAACACACCATAATTTTTGTATCCTCTTTCCCACTCCTGCTTTTCGGCATCACTTGGTCCTCTTACTATCTGCAAATTATCTACTTTCCTGTTCCCTATTATACATCATTCATTTTATTCTTTGTTTTTACTTTGGCTTTCTCATAGAAGAAAAATTATGTGATAGTTAAGCTTGTGTGTCTGATTTTTTTTTTTTTTTACTTAGCATTTTGATTTCAGACTGGATCCATTTCCAACTAATGACTCAGATCAGCTCTTCATAGGACAGTACTCAGTTGTGGATGAACAGCACATTTTCTATTTTCACGTATGTGTTGATGCACATGAATGTCATTTTTAAGATCCAACTATTACAAATTAAACAAGGTATGTAGGAACAACTATAGTATTATGTCTTTAATTCTTCCAGGAAGATGCTTAGAAAAAGAATAGCTGAGTTGGATGAAATTCTCCTTTTAGTTTTTTGAGAAATCCTCATATTGATTTTCATATTGGTTGCACTAGATTACATTCCCAACAAGAGTGAAAGGAGGTTTCTTTTTCCCCTGCCTCACCAGTATTTGCTATCATTTTCTTTGTGATACACATTACTTCAGGAGTAAGATCAGTTGTTTAAATTTACATTTTTCTAGTGGCCAGAGATGTTGGACATTTTTACATATTTTTTGGCAATTTGTTCTTCTTTTGAGAATAATTGATTCATTTCAGTTGCTCATTTTTGGACTAGATCTTTATGGGGGAAGTCTAATTTTTTTTAGTTATTCATCTTTTAGATATCAGTTCTCTGAGTTATAGCTACCAAAATTTTTTCTTCATCCTGAAGGCTGTCTCTTTATTCTTCTTTTGCCTTTCTGTGAAGAACCCTTTGACTTTCACATAATCATTGGTTGGCTTATTCTTGATATTATTTCTGTATAATGGGTACTCTCTTCAGAAAGTACATGACTATGCCTGATGTCAAGAGTTTTACCTATGTTATATTCCATGAGGTTGCTTTTGTTTTAGTGTTTTATCTTTGACCATTTGAGTTTAGTTTAATACATTATGAGAAATATGGGCCTAGATGAAACCTCCATGTACACAGCCATTTCTCTCAGCATCATTCTCTGCAGAGGCTATCGTTTCTCCAGCACATGTTTTTGATATCTGATGTTGTGAAACATCCTTCTTTGCTCTTTTTCCTAATGACTGATTTTGCTATTGTGGGCCTTTCTGGTTTCCATATAAATTGCATGACTGCTTTCTCTAGGTATTTCTGTGTTACAGTACATCACTTTAATTAATTTGCTAATTATTTAATTTTAAGACAGAGTCTCCCTAAGTCATGAAGTTAATGAGATTGGGCACAAGCTCGGGACCCTCCTATCTTCAGCTGTCATAGTGCTGTGATGGCGAGTGAGGGCACCGTGCTCTGCTGGAGTGAGTGCCTTACGTGACTGCTTTCTGGGCCATATTCCTACTCTGGTGTAGTGGTGTGGTGTCTACTCAAGTTCTTACCTTTGCTTCTTTTACTTATTTGGATTGTTGAGGTTTTCAAAAAAATTTCTGTAGAATACATTTTTTATTTTGTCATTTGTAGATGTTTTCTGTCTTTGGATTATCCTATGATCCTTTTAATACCTTTCAGAAAGTAAGATTTCTTCTTAATTTTAGTAAGCTTCAGTTTATCATTCAGAACTTTTTGGGCCAAACCTTTCAGCGCTCTAATAAATTATTGCTTTAGTTTATTCTAGCAATTAATTGTCATTAATTGTCACATACTTTGTAGATTCTGTTATTGTATTTAAGAAATGCATGCTTAGTGGAATGGAAGTTTTCATCAGAAAGGGATACTGTAGATTTTTTAGGGAATGTAATAAATGTACATAACAATTCCCTTCACTGTAGGAGACTTGTACATGTACATAACACATTTTAATTCTCTTCTTTCCTCCTATCCAATATATATCCTATATCATATATATATATATATATATATATATATATATATATATATATACTGATGGAAAAATGAAACTGACAAAATAATTTACTAAATATGTAATGCAATTGTATTGTCAATGTATACTTTTAGAAACATTATCCACATTGAATTGCAATATTGTTTTATTTTTCTTTTTTGCGCTACATGTCTTTAATTTCACACTTTATATACTACATATTATATTTTTTGAATAAGATAAACCATGCAATATTTAGGTTCTGTTTCTGAGTTACTTCATTTTGCATAATGGCCTCAATGTTTATCAGTTTTCTTTTTATGGCAGAGTAGTACTCCATTGTTTATCAGTTAAATTTCTTTAATGTATTCTGTTGATGGACATATAGAACATTTCAGTTAAATCATTTAACTGATTCACTTCTATAAACATCTATCATTGTGGTGTTTTCAAATAATAGTTCTTTTACAGGGCTAAATATACTTAGCTATGATGTTTTGTTATTTTGTTGCACTGCTTATTGAATTAACATTGCTAAATTTCTATTTAGAATTTTTAATTTGTGTGATTAGCAACTATTGCTTTATGAATTTATTTTGTTTATAGTATCTCTGTACTGTTTTGTTATCAGTGTAATACTGGCTTCAAAAAATGAAGGGGCAGATATTCTTCAAATTTCAAGAAGACTTATATCTCATTAGTTAAATTTCTACCTCGACTATTTGTTACAATTTTTTTTTTTTATTTTAGATTTATTGAGACAGGGTCTCGCTTTGTGGTTCAGGCTGGCCATGAGCTCAGCCTCAAACTCGTCACAGCAATCCTCCTGCCTCTGCCTCCCGAGTGCTGGGATTACAGGCGTGAGCCACCATGCCCAGCACTGTGGTATGTGGTACTGGTTGCTGCTGGGTATGAGTCTCCACACACAGTATTGTATGTGGTTACCGGGGAATCGAACCCGGGTCCTTGCGCTTGCAAGACAGGCGCCGGAACCACTGAGCTAACTCCCCCTTGTTACAATTTTCAATTCAAGCCAAATGAGTCTGGAATTTTATTTGTGGAATAATTTTATGAATAACTATAAAAGTTTCGTGAATACTGGAAGAGCAAGATAGTTTTATTACTCATTGCAAGCAAACATCAGGAATATTAGTATTTGTGTAGGTTTATTTAAGATTTTGATCTTCACTGGTACATTTTATATGCACATTATGATCACACTCAAAATAGGTAATTTGTACGAGTATATGACATGACTTAATTCAGATTTTTCCCATTCCCTTGCCCTCCTTACAACCTCCTACACCCTATATACATAAGATTTATTTCTTTTTTTAACCACATTTTTTCTCCTCATTACTTACTTCACACTCCTTTTCTCTGTGAATATTTTCTATTTTACAATATCTATCATACAGTCCAGAACTCGTTTACATTTTCAGTTTCTCATACTAGAGAGAAAATAGGTTATTTACACATTTGTGACCTATTTATTTCACTTATGAGTACGTCCCAGGACAAACTTTAATATTGTCCACAATAGCAACATTGAAGACTCATATACATTTATATATCATTAAAAAAAGTGAGTTCCTAAATTATAGATTCCATAACCCATTGCATCTGTAGGCATCTTTCTTGTCCCAATGAGGACATGTCCATTGGACTCGTATGAAAAAGAAAACTGCCAGTGGCAGCCTGCAGGTGCAAAGGGTTATAGAATCTATAGTATATGAACTCACATTTTTAATGGTCTGTGAATGTATCTGAGTCTTCATCATTGCTATTGTGGACAGTATGAGGAAAGTTCTTCCTTCACTCTTATTTCTTCCTTCACTCCTTCCTTCATTCTTAAAGAAGGTGGACATTGTCTTCTCTCCCAGAGTTATATTCAAACCTCCACCCTGCAGAAGGACATGCTAAATTTTCTTCCCAGACTTTGTTTCTATAAACATGCTTAAATAGCCTGTCTGAACTAAAGGGCTCTTTGTGCATAAAAATATATTCAGAAAATGTAGACACCCATGGACAAGTATCTCCAGTGGGCTGTTAAATGCAAATTTAATTGCTTTAATGACAATGTGGTTATTCAGGTAATATGTTTCTTTTTATGCCTCTGTACTTATATGAATAAAATGGGAATATTCTGAGAAACTATGCAAATTAGTTCAACAAATAGACTTTAATGAAAAAATGGCATAACAAAGCATACTAAAAAAGATATACAGCATTTGATGGGATTCTTTTCAGAATAAGTGAGAGAAATCTAATTCTAAATAATTTAGGCAGACAGCAGAGTTTTTGGAAAAGTATTTTTATTTGGAGGTGTGCTGACAAAATCAGATTAAAATCCACAAAACCTACAGAAGAAGGATATGGCTGAGCATCAAAAACTCCAATACTTCCGGCATTTTCTTTCTTCATGTTTTATGTGCACCTCTATATGTGAATTTCCTTTACATTTCTTCTCTGAAATCTGAGTCTCCGTGCACATTAAGATATGGTGTCCCTGCCAGGTTTTAATTTCATATCTCACATATACTTAGATAAAAATGACCTAGAAACTGCTTTATTGCCAATGCCAAAAATGCAGAAAATACAATTATTAGGAACTGGCCAATTCTAGGTATTCTGGGGACCACAGTAATTCAGGAAATCAAACAAAACACTCTTATTTTGAGAATCCCACTACCGCAGGCTTTGGGCTTAAGGAAGTAGCATATGGACATGATGCCTTATTTCTCTAAATTTCTGAATTTCAAAAAATTGACATGTGTATTATGTGTACTGAATTAAATATATGTGAATTTTAATATTACTTCTATGGTAATTATTTTGTTCTCAATTCTATACCTATTATTATATTTAATTTAATATTTTAAAGTACATTTCATTTAGTACCTTTAGCATTTTCCTGAGTGCCTATGTAGTGAAATTTCACCTTATAGTTGTTATAATGCAAATCTTTTTTCACTTATTATAGTCATGTGGTTTTGAGAATAATTATGTTATGAAACATGAGAATATGAAATACAAACATGATATGTCCACCAATCATGCAAATATGATTTAAAACTGCAGCCCTCAACTGTACTTCATTTGGCCTAAAAAGTGTTCATTTATTTCTGAACAGAAAACTAATTATGTAGCTTCAGGTGAAGTGCAGAAATAATTACATATGAATAGCTAAATCTTGTAAACAGTCCAGATGGCTATCAACAAATGAAAGGACAAAGAAGGTATGATTTTTATACAGTGGAACACTAGCCAGCCATAAAGAAGCATAAATTAGAGACTTCTTTAGGTAAATGGATATACCTTGAGGCCCTACTCTTCAATAAAATAAATTGAATGTACACGTGTGAATAAAATATTGTTTCTCTGCTATGAGAAACTGAAAATATAATAATGTAATAACAGACATTGTGAAATATGAAGGAAATATTCAAATGAGAAGGTGCACTAGGAAGGAGGTGGGACAAAGGAAGAAAGAGAAAAGAAAACCAGTTTGGAAGCAAAGCTTTTGTAAACAGAAAGCAAAAGGGATTTAAGGGAAAGGAGGCAAATGAGGGAAAAGAGAAGAATCAAGATAT
This sequence comes from Petromus typicus, assembly GCA_004026965.1. Lineage (NCBI taxonomy): Eukaryota > Metazoa > Chordata > Mammalia > Rodentia > Petromuridae > Petromus > Petromus typicus. Next base: position 19,214 of record PVIR01006764.1, read on the forward strand.
ATCACGTACACATTTTCCCCCTAGTTATTTACTCTTATACCCTATTTCATTTTAAATATTTTTTATTTACTATATATAATAGTACTCATTTACATCTTCATTTTCTCATACTAGAGAAAAGATATGATATTTGCACAAGAATGTGGAAGTAATTTTTAAAAAAGGGAGCAAAGCTGATGTATATAGTGGGTGGAAAGTTGTAGGGTGGATAGAAGAATGGGAAAAAAATGAGAATCGAGTTGTGTCATGTATCGGTATAAATTTTCAATGTTGAATGCAATGATGATGTGTGTGTATATATAATGTGCCAATGAAGATTTGAGTTAAAAATAAAAGATATATCATGTACAAACACCTATTACATATGATTAAAATGATTAGTATGTATATCTAAAATTTACTAATAAATTTGAACAATTAAAATAAATAAATAGCAATTACCTTTAATTGTACCTGTAGGCTATATAATAATGTGTACTTTAATTATTATATAATTAGTATATACTTATATTATTATATAATTAAGTCTGCATTCACCATTATATCTATAGAAACACTAATATTATTATATTTGTTCTAACAACTAAATCTATAGCTGCTATTATTTTTCACATTATTAAAAACATTGCAATCAAATTTTCTAAATAACACGTATTTTGAAAATCTAGCAAGCAAAATTGTGTCATGATACAGCCATACTTGTACACTCTGCCTTCACATTGTAATCCCAGAGTGAAGAGTTGCAGTAAAACCATGTGACCCACAGATAGCCCCTCCAAGTAGTCTGCTGCTATGTTAGAGAAAAAGACTTGCCAATTTCTTACACTATTTAATCCTAAATAAATAATAGTTATGACTATGCAAGCTAGGATCAGATGAAAAGCTTTTTCTACAAGTAACTTTCTCTTATATATTTATGTACTAAGATGATCCTTTTTGCTTTTGTATATAGTCAACACTTTTTAGTTGCATGATATTTAGATTTTTCCCCTTAGTTTAAAAGTACTGAATATAGAAATACTTGCCTCAATATTTATGTAAAATAAATGTATTTTTGAGCAATGAAACATCAATATTTTATATTTTCTATTCTTTTCCTTTCCTATAAATAATTTTAACTTAAAATCATTAATGAGTTCAAGTAAACTATGAGAATCCTAAATATTTGAAATATTCTGGTGTTAAGGGTAGTGCCCAGAATTTAAAAGTATAAGTATTCATTATTTATTTTTAAGCTCATAAAATACCACTTAGATGTCTAACAAATTAATAACATTAGAAATTTCCAGGTGGAGGAGTACATAAAACTAACCATAATTATAAACCCAAATTTTCAAAATATCCCCATCATATTTTATTTTCAATTACTTAGTGACTATTTTGTTCCCTTTGAAAACATTACCTGACCATCATGCATGAGATAAGTGCTGATTCAAGTTTTTGAAAGGAAATCATCTCTATTCTGATTATCAAAGCAAAGTTTAAATATCAACAAAAAAGCTATAAGGTAATACACTGGCATATTTCACCTGTATTTTATTGTGTTTTTACACTGTGCAGTGAAAAAAAAAGCCTAGTGAATAGTGTTTTGTCAATTTTTATTATGTGCATAGTAGTACACATAGGAAATGAATTTAAAGTGTGGTTTTTCTTACTTAAGAAATAGAAATCAAGATTTTATCCTTCAAATATTGAGTGATTCTACAAAGTTAATAATATTTTCAAGTACATAATTTAAAATTGAAAGTTAGCAAATCCTACAATTTGAACATTCTGCTTTTTGATAGCATATTTAAGAAATGTGTCTTTTTCAAGAAATAGCTGAAAAAGGGTGTTTTGTGACAGGGCCCACACCAAAATAAAGTTAAGGAACATTTTGTTCTTGTGTCATCCAAATAAAGCTGCCCTGAATATATCACAGCCTCATTGCACTAGAAGATATATGTCATATATGCCCAGTACAGGAAAAATAGGACTTTTCCTTCATAAATTTTCTGACAGGGAAGAATCAACCTATATATTTCATCATACAGAGATACATACACACACACACACACACACACACACACACCAACATGCAGACCCGCAGACTTCCCTCCTGTTAAAATGGATGAGCTACACGTGTTCTATCCTAATACAAAACCCATAACTTGGCATTCTTCCTTTCTTCCAATACATAATTTTTTTCCTGACAATTGTTCTATTTTCCTTACAATAAAAATATTTTGATTTTGTACTTAATAATATATAAACATGTAAATATATGTATTGCTTAAAATATGTCAGAAATTATTTCATGTATTTTACACATTCAGGGCTTGAATTATAGAACCTTTTTTCATACTCTAATTGACTATTGCCAAATAAATTAAGACAGGATTTGTAACCAAGCAATGAGGTTCCAAAATCCATGGACTAAGACAGTTGTACTCTTGTACCTTCACCTTTATCACATAAAGGGAGGATTATGAAATCCTTCATCTTTGAAGGCAAAAATTTCCCTGTCAGAGTCCTACACTGTCCTTTGGCTACAAACTTGCATCTTGTCTGGGTCCACAGTTATGTCTTTTGTCCAAAGCACTTCTTTGTAAGCACCTAACACAGGGAACAGGCAGAGGTTTGCATGCTTGTTTATTCTTTACAATATAAATCAAACCTGTCACTTCTGTGCTATGTAGAGTCGGACACTGGCTTCTTGTCCCAGTCAGAGGAGCTCTGACTTATCACGGTGTACAGGTTCCAGCATATGCGTCATTCCTTTCTCAGCCTCACATTTTACCTCTTTGGTCCTTGATTTTTTAACCGACACAGCAGGCTGCTTCTTCAGGACTCTCACACTGCTATTTTCCCCGAATGAGTGTAACTGTGGTCTGTAGTAGAATACATTTATTTTCCTGCCCTTAAGGCTGAAGTCAAAATCATTTTACTTCAATAATCTTAATAAGAACCAATTCTGAATATACAATGTTTGAAAGAAACAGCACATAACTACACTTTATAAAGAGGTTATGCAATATAATTTACCACATTTTGCTTAGCAGGAAAAAAGTGAAAAATAGGGTTAAAAGGCCTGCCTTCTCCTTTCTTAATCATGTGCTGGAATGAAAACTATTTGCTATATTTTCTGAGGATATTGTGTTTCCATGTTTATAAAAATATAGTTTCTGGAGGATATGTATATATACACATACTCACAGGGGCATAAACCTAAGTGAAATGGCTCAGAGAGAGAGAGAGAGAGGGAGAGACAAAGAGAGAGAGAGACAAAGAGAGAGAGAGAGAGAGAGAGAGAGAGAGAGAAAGAGAGAGAGAGAAGCCAAACAGGAGCCGTGGAGAAAATAGATGTTGAGAGAGGAAGGACAAAAAAGAAATTTATTATTCTACTTAAATAGTAGTTCACAAATGATATTAGCTTAATATTACAAATTTTTTAATTTCCCAAAGAGTGTCATTTCTTTCTTTTATATTAGTAAACAAACAAATAAACAAAAACTATTGTCTTGAGTTTAGGAAAATATCCTAATGCTTTTTAAAAAGAATGATCTACAAATCGATGCAAATATGTTTCCTTTATCACTACTCAATTTGTAGAAGTGCTGGGTGAATTTTTAAAGATACAATAATGCTTAAAACATGCCTAGTATATAGTAGGCATTCCATGAACATTTGTCTTAGGTATTGGTAATGGATTATTAGTAACATAGTAAGTAATCAGTAATATAATATATAAAGACTTAGTTTTAGTTGAGCTAGTAAGGTAGATCTAATGGTCAGCTTTACTAAGAAAATTAAAAGTAATGTTTTAACCTTCCAGACTATAATGTGCATATGTGATCCTAAAAGCAAATTAAATTTAATATTGAAATCATATCCAAGGACAATATTTTGCTTCCTTCAGTAAGAACATCTCAGTCACTTGAAGTACATGAAATCAGTGGGAATCATTGTCATCCACTTTAAAATAATCGCACCACCCGTGGCAGCTGAAGAGTCGTAATGAATTACTGAAGAAGTGGAGAGTGAGAACGAGTTGCTCCCAGAGTTTGGGTGTACAGAGCCAGGACTCTCACGTGAAGCCCGCTGACCCAAGTCACATTTAAGATCCTGACTTGCAGTAGGACCACTCACTTTCAAAGTGACACTGGTGTAATTTATCAGCTTATGAAACAAAGCAGAAATCTAGAGACATATTTATAAATATTATATCCCTTTAGATCGGTGTGGCATGTTATTATACTGAAATGTAAGATTTCAGAATTATATTTCAGAAAGCAGATAGCAGAGGGAGAGATGCCCCTTAAATACTTTTCATATATATATTGCCAGATCTATAAAACTACTGTCGAACAGTTAACTTTTGAAAATTAGATTAATCGAGTCATAAAAGTCACAAAAAGCAAATATTAAGATGAGGATTCTGTCTCAGTCAGTCTGTACATCATTGAACCATAACACCAGGGACCCAGCCTAAAGAAGGAGAGGTATCCGGACTCGCAGCCACAGCCCGCGGTCTGCAGCTCCAGGCAGAACCAGCCAGGCAGAGACCTGGGAGGCAGAAAGCTGTTCACTGGACGGCATCTGGAAAGCAGGCAGCAAAGGGAGACCGAGAAGGCGGTACCCCCTCAGGTCCCCAGTGACAAACATATTCCTCACACATCCCCATTGCCCCCATGGCCACAAAGCAAGTTAGCTGTTGGGCCTCATGGTCCAGTCTATTCCCCAAAGCCAAACAGAAGGACACCTGAGGGTCTTTGGGGACATCTAGATATAAGCCATAACAAATACTATTTCAATATATGAATATAGTTGACTGCTACATTTGTTTCTGTGATAAGAAGGCATGAGCACAATTTAATATGTATTGTGGCTCTGATATTTGAGTGACCTAGTTGTTTGCTAGCATTTAGCTCCATTCCCAGTTTACAAACATGAGTGAAAAGCACCTACTTCGGTGTGGCAGGGTAGCACGAGCCTGTAATGCCAGCATTCTAGGAAGCAGCAGGATTGGAAGCTCAAGCCCATCCTGGCCACTTCATTCCCAAGTGTGTAATATAAAGGCCTCAGCATGTATCTCATTGTATAAGTCCTGGGTTCAAACCCCAGTATTGGAGAATAAAACAGGAGAAAAAAAAAAAAAACAAAAAAACAAAAAACCTAAAACTTTTTAAGATCACTGAGAGGAACAAAACAGCATATAAAATATCAGTTAGTGGCAGATATTATGGCTATTTTACTTATTACCATCACTAGTGTATCTCAAAAGATAAACTAAGGACATTTCTAAGAAGTTGGAAAAATAGTAACAGAAACTGGTCTAGCTTTATTTTAAAAGTTGCTTTACTGCTTCTAGTGTCTCATTATTTTTCACATGGGACATTGGCAGAGAGAAGAAAGTGGACAGCACGGTCCATTAGCCTACTCAAGAAGTCCCTTTTCATTTCCTAATATATTTCATGATATATCACACTAATATGTCTTGAGTTTCACATGCCTTTTTTTTCTATGGAAGTATAGCCTCAACAGATGGAAACACATTTTAAAATCAAATGATATTATATCCTAATAGTTTATTATATCTCTTTTAAAGTTATTTCTACATCTCCTAATTCATTTATGGTCATTACTATAATAATTTACATCTAACAAAATATTCCTGCAATATCCTGGAACATATTGGGTCAAGGAGAAAAAAAACAAACACACTCATGAGTGTACTCTAAACAAATATAAAGACTTCAGTAGGAAATTTGTTTTCACATCTTCTTATATTTTAGAAGACATGGTGGAGAACACACATAATCACAATATTGTAGCCAGCAGGAGCTTCTTTTCTAAGTAAGAAAAACAATTAGTTTATATTCTAAAAAGTCAGAGAACAAACTCATTTTTGCTATTCTTTCTTACATAAATGAAAAAAGTACATTTTTGTGACTTTTATGTATGCAGATTCATACAATTATCACTAATGTGTTTTTTTTATAGAATGGAGTTTTATTCTGCCATTAAAAATGAGAACATTGAGTCATTTATACTCAAATGGATTATCTTCAAAACATACTCATAAGTGAAATAAATAGGTCACAGATGTATAAATATTATATCTTTTTTTCTGGTATGAGAAAATGATGTAAATGAGTTGTACTATATATAATTGATATTGTGAAATAGAAAATATTAAAGGGAAAGATGGTGTAGGGGTAAATAATGAGGGGGAAAGAATATGACAGTAATTTTTAAAAAGGAAACACAGTTTAGGTATTTAGGGAGTGTGGGAGTGTAGGGTGGGTGGGGGAAGAGGAAAATGAGAATCAAGTTGTATTATATTCTGGTACAATCTCTCAGTGTTGGATGTGATGATGATGTATATTCATAAAGTATCAATAAAGATTTGAATTAAAAAAATAAAGGAAACAAAGCTTATGTATATAAAAAGGGTAGGGAGGGCCGTGGAAATTGGAAAATGATAATCAAGATGTGTCATGTACAAGTATAAATTCTCAGTGTTAAATGTGGTCATATGGTTTGTATAAAATGTACTAATAAAATCAACTTAAACAAAGAACTAATAGAAGTATCAACAATAATAAAAATTGTACACAGAGGCTAGTGATTTTTTCAAAGCAGAAATATTATAGGAAAATTATCACAGATGTTTGCCAGTAGATTTATTGATTTCATTAGCAAATTTTAAAATAAAACTTTTAGCAGTAAGACTGAAAATGAGCATGTTTCCAAACTTGCAATCTACTCTTTTTCTGGTTGCTATTTTACTCATGTTCATATTACATTATATATTGGAAGTAAGGATATGTTCTTTAATAGGTCATAATGATATTTTTCACACTTCATGATTTATATAGTTAAATCAAAACTTGAAAGAGAATAAACAGTGTCAATGGGAACTCCAATATTTAAGAAATTATATCCTATCTATCAGTAGGCTAGATGTTTCCTAATGATATACAACATTAACACTAAAAAATAGAATATTAGAAAGATTCAAACTCCTCACATACCACATTTATGGTAGGCTGGAAGCTACATGGAAAATTCTAGAAGTAAACAATGGTAAGTTTTAAATTTCACTCTTTTTGGGTAAAATGACAAAATATGTCCCTCCCAGGATGTAAATCATCTTTTTGTCTTGATATCCATGCTGTAAAAGCTACCTGTCCATTAGACTCAGTAGCCATAGGTGCCCAAGGTGAATGTCCTGGTGTCACAGTGCTCGTGCTGAGGTAACCCTGACCCAGCAGTCTGAGGCTGCATCACAGTGCCTGTGACTGTGGCCTGACTTTGTCATCCTATGAACTCCGTAAAGCCTCATACCGGCATGAGGAGAAATGTGCGTACAGTGCAGTAACATATTTTTAGAGAAAAAGAAATGCCTCAAACAGGGAAATTTGTTACAATGATTGAATGAATGAATTGAAATCGCTGTTATAATGATTCTATGTTAAATTTACTATAGCTCATCTGACTTATAAATTACCCTTAAGATACTATACGTATAAGAAAAAACAAATAAGCTTTATTATAAATTACTGTTTCCCTGGATTTGGGAACTTACTGCTTGTGAATAATGTGGGTAGTGGAAGATCATGTAATTTCTAGAATACACCTCTAAACAAACTGATTAGAAGTAGAGGGTTTCTTCTTTGCCTGGGGTAAGTGAAAGCCTGACAGGGGGCCTCCATACTGCTCCCTCAGGGGGTGGAACAGAGTCTTTATGAGGACATGGGACAAGGAATAGTAGACTCTACAGCAAGTTGCCTAATAATAATTAACTGAGGTCAAATATGCGTAAATCAGAGTTCAGAGGATAGCTAGGTTTATATCTCCACTTTTATTCTGCATATTAGTCTCATCTAAATTAAAATATTTAGTTTTCAATTCATTCACGTACTTTCTTTTCTATATGTTTCAAAAATCTTAAGTCTTCTTGTTTCCTCAAATTTAAACTTTGTAAATAAGACAGGAGAGAAAGAAAATTTTTTTGAGTATTTACAATGTGCAAATTGCTGTTCTAAGTTATGGAGACAGAGTAGAAAACAAAACAGATGAAAGTCTTTGCTTCCACAGTACAAAGAAAAATAGACAAAAAATGTGAAATCTTTATAGTGGCTAACAGTGATTTATGCTATGGGAACATAGGAAAGGAAGGGAATTAGGTTGTCAAGGCAAGAGAATGAGACTGTTCTTCAAACAGGGTGACCAGTGCAGACTTCAGTGAGAAAAGAAGAAATCATAAGGAATCGAAAGACAGTAATGGAGACACTCCAGAAAGGAACAGCAGAAGAACCATGAAAAATCCAGAGTCATGAGTGTTCTTGGTTTATTTTAGTCCAAGCAAGGAAACAAGTATCACTAGAGCATGGGTGAGGATGTGAAGGGTAGAAAAAGCATGAAAAGTGTTAGGTGGGTGTACATGTTTGTCCGGGCCTTACACAGTGGCATTGTGCTTATGGAGCAGATAAGTAGACTGCTAGTAGCTTCTATTTGCAAGAAATATAAATATTAGAAGATAGTCACCCTTATCTGTTATATACTATCTGTGGCTCATTTCATACAATGGAACAAAGTGTAGTAGTTGCAACCAAGGTTGTACAATCCATAAAGTCTCAAGTGTTATCATCTGACCCCTTACTTGCTGACTACTACATAAGGCCATTATAATAACTTTACTGGGTTTTTAAAATATTTCTATTACTACATTTGTTGTACATCTTGATAACAGATATAGGGAGTTGATATACACTAAAGTAGAAAATGTTTTAAATAAATGATGTAATATATGCCAGACATGCTAAAATTTTACTTCTTTTTACAATGAATCTTATTTATTTGATCTGCATTTTATTTCATTGAGGATGTACTGAACATAAGGGTTAATTTCAAAGCCAAATTAGTCCTTTCTGCTCATTATTAGTTGGAAACTAATAATAATTTTCTGAATTACATGATTTTAGAAAAATCTGGACCTCCAGGTTCACTAAAGTATACTCTTAAAATGTGCAACTTCTGATGTCCTACACATGTCCTGTGATTTAAGGATGACATTAATACTCAGTCTGACTAATATTAAGTAACAATGAAAAAATACTGTTTATTGGATTTTTCTTTAATAGATGAGCTCTGTAGTTGAGTAGATATGATTCACATATTTTTAAAAGGAAATAGGTACTACATGTTCATTTCCTTAGTTATAAGCTTTCAATCTGCTATAGTGGATATGGAAATTAACCATTAACTATATTTTAAAAGCCTGTTTTATAAATGGAAGCATAGAATCAACAAGTTAATCACAAAGCTAAATATGTGCAGTTCTGCATAAGTACTGTACTGACACAAGCATTTGATACCAGATAATTCTTTGCAGTTTGCTGACCTGTACTATATGATTGCACACCCAACTAACACAGCCATTTTCCATTTAATTGAGTAGCTGAAGAGCCAAAGCAGAGACACTGCTTATTTTAGTGACACCTATAGTTAAATTTTTGTCAAGATTTCCATTATGAAACTGTTTCCATGACTATTTAAGCTTGTAATACTTCTGATCACAGTGAACCATATCTCTAAAAGACTGTCAAACAGCATAGTTAGAAAAGTAAGCCTAAATGTGCATGATAAGGAAATATTCTAACTTTTAAAGGAACATATTTTCCATAGAGTTTATAACTATTTTAGCGAGGGTGACTAACAATGAAGTATAATTTTAAAATAATAATAAGCTGTACATCAATAGAAATAGACCAAGGGTAGAAATCTTCATGTTCATTCAAGGAGGATTAGGTATTTGGAAATACTGCTCTCAAATTCTTATTGTAACTATGCCCTTGCTGTATCCCTCTCTTCAATATCCTGTGCAATATTTTAATTAATTTATCTATGTTAATGCCTGGTCCATATGCTGAGTTCCACCTGTGATGTTTATCCTCTTTATTTCTCCCCAGTTGCACACAACATTTTTTTTTTTTTTCTGAAGAAGGAAACTGTTTTACCACGTGTGGTACATCTACAGCATTCAAGTTCTCATTAACTTAAAACTTTGTACCAAACAAGCCTACAAATCCTTTCATGGAACACAACAGTTTTCTGTGAGAATATGTATCAAATCCTCATTTGGGCTTTAGCCTTTTAAAACTCTTTCTGTTACTGGGAATTGAACCCAGGGTTTCACCATAAGTTACATTACCAGAAGTGTTTACATTACCATTTTAAGTTTTAAACAAAACAAAGTAACCCAGGTTGGCCTGGAAGTTGCAATCCTCTTGCCTCAGTTTCCAGGGCACCTAGGATTATAGGTATAGCACACATCCTCTATTTATCATTTACCTAAAAGATCAGTTGTTTTGTCTACCATTCAGTCTTTGGAGTAGGACATTGGCAAAGTAACACCAACCACATGATGCTAGTAAACCTTACACCTATTTCAAAATTATGCAGGGTTTCCTCTTATATGTTACTCCAAAAAAGACTACCTTTCTTCCATTATTTATTTCTTTTAAAATTGAAAGTAAAAGCTTTATTGAACTAAAATTCACAGTCTATACAATTTGAAAACTTAGAGTGTATGACTCAGTAGATTTTAGCACATTGATAGAGTGGTACAACCCGGGTTCCAAGCTAATTGAATCATTTTTGTTATCCCAAACAAAACACTCTACCCATGAGCTATCATCTCCCAATCCCTTCATCCTAAAACTAGCCAACCGCTAAATTACTATTTATCTACATAGAGTTTCCTACTTCAGCAATTTTTTAATTCAAAATATGCCATACTTAGAGTAACAATAAAGACTTCAACATATCCAAATAAATGGAAATTCTAGAAAGAAGCTTCTACACTAGAAATATGTTTAGAATATAGAACATTTTTCCTCTCTTTTTTTCCTATTATCTTTTTACTTCACAATTTATATATGAACTTTTCCATATAAGGAAAACCATGCAATATTCAAGGTTCTGTGTCTCATTTACTTCATTTAACATTATGACCTCAAAGTGCACCCAGTTTCTTACTAATGTCTCAAGTTTATCATTATTCAACAATAGCACCTCTTTCTAATTTTCATTTACTTTTACGTTGTGTCTCTTATCCATGACTGGGATGAAAGTTTGGTAAGGAAAAATGATCAGAATCAATTTCTATGTAAAATCAGAAAAGTATAACATCTATTTGGAAAAATAGTGAGTATATAAGCTCCTCAGCTCTGTCCAGTTGTTATCAATTCAGATTCTTCCACCCAAAACATTTGCAACACTGTGAAATGCTCACGTTTTAATTCCTGTTTCCACTGCATATCCGGTACTGAATAAGAACCATTATTAATTTTGTTTCTGAGGAATATCTATATAAACATTAAGCATTTAATCAGACAGACAATATGTATGTACCTTCCATGGATGTATTCACTGAATCATTATGAAAACGCATTGAGGTAAATTGTAATATTATCTTACTTTTCTAGTGGGCAAATGAGGATTAGCATGATGAAGTACCTTCTTCTAAGACATGGTGGAATTGAGGGATGGGGCTTGAATTTGGTGTAAGTAGTGTAGATTCTAATTTTAAGTCTTTAACGTATTCACAATGGAGTTTTAATTCATATGTTTTGCTTCCTGGCAGCTTGTACCAAGTGATAGGATTGTCTCATGCTGAGGGATGGGGACAATCATGCCTTTCTACCCCTAGGGGTTCAGATGGCAGGAGTGAATTAATTCTATGATCTACAGTAGCCTTCTTTTGAGAGCTTATTAAGAAGTATCTTCAAAATCTTAATCTGCTGAATGAGCACACAGCTAGTATTTAATAGATACAGTTCAGAATTTAAAATAAATGCAAAAATAGATTATTTGAAAGGTATAAAACAAGTATCTTGTAAAGCCTTTTCATTAAAACTCAGAAAGCAGAAGTATAGTTAGATTGTTTTTTGAGAAATTCAAAATGTGTTTTAAAATGATTCCATCTAGAAATATATTCAATAAATCTTGGTAAGCAATTCTAGAGATTAGCAAAGGAAATAACTAGATTCCAAGTAAAAATGTACACTTGGCAAGTAAGTAGCAAATTGGAACATCAACCCCTTATATGCCATGCCTCAGCAGAAAGTATAACTTGGAGAGAGTCAGGAAAAAATTTTAAAAACTCAAGAAGAAATAGAAAGAGGACAAATCATGTTTGTATACTACAAGACAGTCAGAGAAAAGAGCAGGTTCAGAGTGGTTTCCATGTTCAATACTTGATGGTGTGTTTTAGTTTGCATTCTCTGAGGAGGAAATCATCTGAAGAGAAGCTGCTAGCAAGTGGTTTATTCAGAAATGATTCCAAGAAAGTCATCTGAAAAAATAGGCAAAGCAAGATTAGGAAAGAGGGAGATGGATTTAATATAGGAATCTACTTTTGCAGTCACTTACATCAGTGATGGGGGCTTAAAGGCAAGCCTTTGGGTCCAATATGTTCTATGCTTGGATTTTTAAGGAAGATTCAAGTAGTTCATCAGCCTCAATCTGAGCTCAAACCAAAGGAACAATTGCAAGCCAAGAGGATCCAAATGCATTTCATACAGGTGTCACTGTGCACCCAAGTCTGCTGCAAATTAGAAGGAATATTAAAGAAATGACAATCTTTGAGGCAATTGTCTTTAAAAGTTGTGAGATTATTTACTGGCACATTAAAGGCCTATAAGGAGAAGGTCTGAGCTTTTTCAAGTGTGCATTTTATAAATACAAAGAGAACTCTTGTTAGAGGAGGCTTGCAGACAGGTGAGGTAGGAATAGTGCAGGGTGAGGTTTGGGGGAGATTTCAGTCAAGATGAGCAGAACAGAGATTGATGCAACAACTGAGAGAAGAAGAGCAGAATTAGAGGTCACATTTCACATTTCACAGTTCAGATGCCACTGAATAGGGTTTGCAGGGGGCCTCTGCTTGCTAAAGAGCTGATTTTTTTTTTGAATGTGGAAGTTATAGGTAGAAAATTCAAAAATTCAAAAATTACTATATCAAAATGCATGATATTTTCATTTCATTCAAACTCTATTTTAAGTATAATTCCTCTTATTTTTTGTTATATGGAAAATATAGATACAAATCTGCCAACTACAATGCTTTGGCCCTTTGATTTTTTGATGTTAATTCTTTTAGAGATAGGGCTAACTTGATAAGTAAGCTGTAGTTATATTATTTATGAACAGAGAGAAGTGCAGCATGACTATACTGACTATGTTGCCTGCATCACACATGCCAAATAGCTCAGTTACTTCCTCATTACTGACCCAAATTACCTGAAACCCACAAGTGAAAGGAGGAAATGTTTATTTTGTACATCAAGGTATAAGTTCATACTCGACTGGCTCAAAGGTAGGGCACTGTGGCAGAGGATCATGACAAAGAAGGAGTTCATGGCAGGCAGAGAGAAGCATCAGCAATTAAGACAGGAGGAGAAATATATGATGCTTCTCCAGGTCCTGACTTTAGTGACCCAACTATTCCCACCATACTTCAGCTCCCAGCATCATACCCATCTATAAACCCATCAGAAGGCTGTTCCAGTATCACACGCTAACAGCCCAGATATCTTCCCAAGTCACCACCAGTGAGAAGATGAGGCATTGGTGGGTGTCTAGATATAAGCTGTAACAACAAAGGAGAGAGTGGAATTAAGAGTCATTTTTGACTGTGCATGTTTTGGGTGAGGCAGAGCTTGCACATGTGAGATGAGAGAGAGGGTGAAGAGGCAGAAGAGGGCAGAGAGGGTGAAGAGGCAGAAGTAAAACAAGACCCACAAAGGCAGAAAGACAGACTACACTTGCAACACTAGTTGGGAATGCAAGGCAGAAAGAACTTCCTAATGATTATCAACATCAAGAGAAGTTTTAAAGTATATTCATTGTCCTGCAAATAGCTCACTTATTCTTCTTCCTGGAAAGGTAGTACTCCGTTGCAAGTAAATACCACACATAATTTTTTCATCTATTGATGGTCATATAGGCTACTTCTAAGATTTAACCATTATTAATTATGCTGCTGTAAACATTGGTATGAATATATTATTGTAATTTTGAGTCTTTAACTCTTTGGGGAAGGAAGCTAGAAGAGGACTATAAAAATCATGCACTGTACATACATATATGCACACACACAGATACACACACAAAGAAGGGGATCCAGGAAATATACTAGGGAGAGAAGAAAATAAATAAAGATTTAAAAAAGAAATTAAAATGTATTGTGTACATGTGCCAATTCTCCACATTAAATGTAAACATTATGCACTACAAATTTTAATAAAAAAGTTCCAATTGTCAAACTACCCACTGCATTAGTTAGTAAACATTACTGAAGCACTAAATAAAAGAATGAACAGAATAGAAACATTCTTCTAATTTTTTTTTTTTTTTTTGAGACAGGGTCTTGTTCTTTCTAGTTCAGGCTGACTCTGAGCTCAGCCTCAAACTCACAGAAATCCTCCTGCCTCTGCCTCCCAAGTTCTGGAATTACAGGGGTGAGCCACCATCCCTGACACTGTAGTGTGTAGTACTGATTGCTGGTGGATGTGAGTCTCCATGCCCTGTGTTGTTGTATGTGGTTACCAGGGATTGAACCCAGACCCTTGCACTTGCAAGACAGGTGCTGGAACCACTGAGCTAAATCCCTGGACCTATTTTTTAATGAGAAGTAAAATATAAACAGTTACTTAACTGAAATGGTGATAAGTCCATGGAAGAAATTCAAAGTGTTGTGTCATATGATTTAGATTGTTTTCTCAGATGAAGGTTTAGAAAAATAACTCCCAGATAAGTGAATTGAGTGAATAACAGGCATGGAAGTCAAGAGTGATAGTAGTAACCCACTTGTTCCTATTTTCTTTTCTGAAAAGAAAGACAGTGTGCTATAAAAATAAACTAGAAACATCTCCAGACTTTAAAATTCTACTACTTATACTGTATATAAACAATTTTGAGATCAAAACCTGTGTAAATGTTGCTAAGATAATATTAATGAGCAAGAATAGCTCACTGATCCCAGCACAGTAGTAAAAGAGAAAATGGCATTTAAATCAGCAAACTGAAGCTAAGATTTTATTTAAAACCAGCTCTTTTGCCAAAATCTGACAGATGCATCATGGGCACCTTCTAAGCTCATGCTGGTTTGCCAGTCATCCAAGGCAATTCTTTCTGAAAGGTCTTCTTAATGCAGAGATAGTGTTTGGAATCTGACATGTTGGAGTAGCAGACACAGCAAGACAGGGCCTCAAGAAGCATGCAGTGATATTCATTGTCAGCAGCACTGTCAGAACGGCTCTGTGTAGAACACTGTAAAACACACACACAAACACTCTACACTTTGCTTTTAGTGATTTTAGCAGTATGGAATGCTTTGTTCTCAATCAAAAGAAATGTTAAATAATAATGATACAAATTCTAAAAGGGAATAATGAAAAACTGCATTGTAAAAGTCTTTCCTGTGAAAAATCCCCTAGAGCATCGTCAAGTCAAATGCTGCCAGCTTCTATTTCTATTTCAAATTTCACTTGTCCTTAGGGAACAGCTGTCAAATGGCTCCTTGACTAATATTCAGACAAAGCCACAGAGTCGATTGATGACTTTTAATGAATAAAGTCAGCTGAATAAATACTTGTTGACTTCACTTAGAAAAAGGTCTATTAGTGATTTCAGTGCACTCATGTCATACCATTGAAAGCAAAAGGAGAAAGCAAAAGACACACATTAAAAATAATTCAAAGTTTTACAGCAGACCCAAAGAAGTAACTGTCATGCATGTTAGAAAGGCAAGAAACTGTTGTGGGCAATGTAAGTAGCATGGCTACTTTTAAGGATCCTTTTAAGGATTAGATACAGCAATACATTCCTTACTTGCCACATATAACTCCAGTTCTATGACTACTAGAAATTTTTGTTTTTTAAAAAAACATTATGGGGAGGAGTTTAATGTTATTTTGTCAAAAGTTTCTGGAATTATAACCATATACACTTGAATCCTTTTCACAATATATTATGAAATTCAAAAATAATTCTCTCGCACATTTAAACTCCCACTTCTCTCTCACTGTTCTAAATATGTATTATTCAAACTAACTTCCTTAGGACTGAATATGAAACACATATTTATTGTGCTAAATTCCTGATTTGGTAACTGTTAAGTTTTGTTAAGTTCTTTAGTTTCTTCATAAATTTAAAGCTAATGCATATGTAAGAATTTATTTGAGAGTTTCAGATAATTCCTCAATTTTATTTAGAAATAAAAGCACCATTCACTTATTAAAAATATGTTGTATGATCCAGAAATTTTGCTAGGTTCTGAAAAAAAAAAACCCAGAAGATCATAATTCAGGATGATGAGGTGATATATAGATGGCCGTACAGAGAAAGTCCAGGGGTCGTGTGCACCTTTAGAAAGCTCAGTGTTAAGGTGTGAATGGTGTTTAATTGACAGCCATCATAGGACACAGCATGCACAAAGTCATAAATGGTTGATATAATGCAGCTTATTTGAGGAATCTAAAGTAGTTTAATGTAACTGTAATAGAATTTGCTTAATGAAACATGTGGAAGAGGACATTGTAAACAGTGAAAGAAGCAGAAAGTATCAATTATAAATCAATAGGGATTAAATAATAAAACTCTTGAGACGGATTACTCTGGTATATGATTCCAGCCCTTCTGAGAAATATATATTCTCAATTATCAATATATTTTAATATATTGTATTTTCAATTACTGGCATTATATAATCATATTAGAAAACTTTTGACTAATTTGTTTATATTTTTAGCTTTAATATAGGTCAGCAGACATTTACATAATTAAATTTATTATATACATGCACTGTATGTATTAATTTATAATATGATACTGCATTTTTACAACTCAAATTGTTGTTAAAATGTATATTTACCCAAACTAGATTGTTTGTTTTGGTTTCATACATAATTTGTGATTCATGAAAATTTTCTACAAGTTCTGTCAATAATTTATCTGTATGATATAACATTAACAATTTTTTTTAATTTCCAGATTTAAGGTTACAATTGAAATATCTACACAGTTTTCACATAGCATTTTTGTTGACCAAATAACCTCAGAATACAATTGGAAAATATTTCCTAATATTTCTTGCTTTAGTTAAAATATCAAAAAGTTTCATGTGATCACAAATATGAGCAAACTCTCTCATTAAATTTTGAAGATGACTAATACCATCTTTACTAAGTAAGTGCATAATGACTAGTAATGACTTAAATTCAATATTTCAATATACATAATAACTGGTTTTATGTAGAGCAAGAGAGACTTCACATAATTAAGTTTTCCCAGTTCTTATATACTCAAGGCTTGCTCTTCTTTAGAATCAAATTAATAAAAGACATTAAACTTCACTTCAGCTACATGAACAATCAATATTAATAAAAGACTGATCATTTCCCTCTATGTGCATTTTATACTGATTAACACATCTTGAAAAGTTTTTATGGTGCCAAGATACTTTTATTTTACTTTCACTTTGGTAAGCTCTTCACAAAATGTAAAATCAGAATTTATCACAGTTAAGCATCTGAGAATCTTTACCTAAGAGATTCAGAAATACTTGTGGACATTTATGGTAACATTTGAAGTAACAAAGGCCATTTTCCTTCCTACTGTAGCAAAACTTTGGGTCTTCACATGTTGTATTTTACCCTATTAATCAGGATCATGTAGGTGAAACTGTCAGCCCTGTGGTATTTCTTTTCTTATCAATTCAAACTTCAAACAACATAACTGACACTTAGTCTATTAAGCTGACTCTAAGCTCACTCTTCACTTAGGTCTCGAATTTATACTTTGCTCACTTACATGGCCTGGCTTTGGTGGAAAAATTTCACATTGGAAATCTTATTGAAACTGAGGTTCTCCATGCAGAAATATTTAAATATTGTTTAAAAATATTCTGCTTCTTTGCATAAAAATAGTTTCTAACTATAGTTGTCATTTAAAGTTTTAACAGTACTAAATTCATATTATTTAATGAGTAACAGATGATTGAGTAATTTAAGATGCACTTTCTTATCTTTGAGAAGAAACTATAAAACTATATTTCAATCTCTATGATCAGTTTCAAATCCACTTTGTTTTCTAAATCTTCAGTTGGATTCCATGCTGCATAAACCTTTCCCTACCAGAAACTCTTAACATTCTGATCTAAAAAATAGAAGGTGAACCTTATTTCTAATGTGATTCTTTTCTGGGCTGCTTTACTTTGTTTTTTGTGGTTGTTGTTGTTGTTGTTGTTGTTTTATTTTTTTAATCTTTATTGGTACATTACATATACACATCATGACTGCATTCCATAATGGGGATTTGTACCAGTATAAGACACAAGTTAATTCTCATTTTTTCCCAGAACCCTACCCACCCTACCACCCCCCCCATATACATAAAATTTGTTTCCTTACTTTTTTGTTACAATCTCAACATTTTCCCCCTTCTTCCTATTTTACATTGAGCATTTTCCATTTCACAATATATAACATACAATTCTAGGACTCATTTACACCTTTATTTTCTCATACCAGAGAAAAGATGTGATATTTACTTTGATTTTTCTCTGTTCCTAAAAGCAAAAGACCATGTTATTTGTAGATACTTAGCTTCAATATATGTTTCATTATCTTTTTCTTTTTAGGCTTAAGGGTAACGTTTATTCCCTCAGGTCACTATGTTGATGTCCTTAGGGCGTTATCTTAATCAAAATTAATATCCCAAGCTCCATACTTCTCATTTGGCAATGATTTCTCTATTAAATCTCCAAATTGGCCAATTATAGTGTGCAATGCTTGTTATTGCTGTTGTTACCAATAAGCAGATTCAATAAAATCTATAATATTAAGTGATGCAGTCAAATGACAGAAAATTTGAAGCTGAAATTTTATGTGTTTTAGAGCTATAATGCTTGAGAAGAGGCAAAAAGAGTGTATTTTGTCTTTCCAGATCTGCTAATAGAAGAAGCATGAGAAGAGAAATATCTACATTTGAGAAAAATGAAGGCAAATAATGTCCTTGGATATTGTAAAATATACATAGTCTCCATTTGAATAAAAGGACCAAGAATGGGAAACCTGAAGATAAAGGGAGATACAGCTGACTGAAGGCAGTAGCATAACATCATAGTTTCAAAATTTACAGATTGAGCACATGATGGTTTAGATCAAGCATGATGCCAAATCTCTCACATGCTCAAAATCAGGACTTTTAGCAGGTACTTGAATGATGGAGGCCTGAGACCAACTTGCTGTGAGGTGAGAGGTCTGGCTTAAATGTAGGTCACTGGGGATGACACAGAAGGCTGTACATCTATCCCCTGTCCTCCTTTTTCTCTCTGCTTCCCGGTGTCCATGGGATAAGCTGTTTTTCTCTGGGGCAGGCCTTTCCACTATGCTATATCTTTGCTGTAGCCACTTGAAGAGGAATGGTAACTGTGATTCAAAACATGCCTTTTTTCTTTTAAGTTGTGGATGTTAAGTAACTGGTCTTCGTGATAAGAAACTGACTGAAAAATATTTTGGTATCATAAGTGGGGAAATTGCTCTGACTATACTTGTTCATGTGGGTGATGCAGCAGCTTTCTGAAGTGGATAGGGAGGGATCAGAGAAAAGGTTGGCACATTCCACTTAGCGGAGACCTAGAATATTCTGAGGTGAACTTGATGGGAGCTTTGGGCAGATCACAGAAGGAAAGATTCCTAGTGGGGAAAAAAAAAAAAAAAACAGACAGTAAAAGTCAAGCTCAAGAGATTGCAGTTGTAAATAAAGACTCCATTGGCAGTTTGACTTGAGACTATAAAAACTTTCTCCTTCTTATTTTGATCTTTTCAGCAAAAGATCAATATGAATTTTAAAGAACTTAATAAACTAAGCAAAATGGCCAAATTGACCATGAAAAAAAAATACTTATAGCCAGGAGTGGTGGCTCACACCTGTAATCCCAGCATTTGGGAAGCCGAAGCAGGAGGATTGCCATGAGTTTGAGGCCAGCCTGGGCTATGAAGTGAGTTCAGACTCAGCCTGAACCACAAAGTCAGACCGTGTCTCAAAACAATTTTTTTAAAGGAAAAAAATATATATGTGATAATGTAACTTTTACTTTGCCGATATCATTAACCACTTTCACTGACTTGCAAAAATCAAAATTTAGAAATACATGCTCCTTTACATGAACACATGTTATTTCCCAAAATTAATACTGTCCTACATCAAATCTCTTCTGCTTTGTTTTCCTACATTTTAAAATGATACAGCAATTATTTTATGATTGCTGAAGAATTAGATTTAAATCTCAGAAATTTAAGTATGAAATACTAAATATCAAAATGCATACTAGATAATGTTGTAAGTTAAATGATGATGAAAATATACTGTTTACTGATACTTACATCTTTCTTTAAGCTTCAAATGTATTTGAAAATAAGGCTTAAATATAAAATAAGTGAATGTTTAACTAATATTAATAAAAATAATTTTGGTATTCAAATTACACAGGTGTGTATGAACTATGCAAATCCATTTTCTCTAGGTTGTGAAAATGAGGAAATGTTCCTAGGGAATCATACACTATTATCCTTTTGGGCACAGCTAAATAAATACACTTCTTTTTTTGTTTCTAAAGATCTATTGTGTATGTTATAAGACAACAAATATTTTTGAACAAGACCATAAATTGTAAAATTTGGCCATCTAATTTTCCCACAAAGTCTAACTATTATGCTCATCAGTAAAGAACAATAAAGAACAGTAATGAATAAGTCCTTATTTCCTCTTCTACATCAGTATATGAGTTTGTACTGTGCAAGAAGTCAGATCACCTATCAAGAGCAGTTACACTAATAATTTTGTTTTATGTAGAGCATGCAATTTATCAACTTCATCAACAGCAACAAAGTGCTTATGCTATTGGTGAACACTGTATCAGCCAAGAGACAAAATAATGTCAACTATAGAAAAGTTACAAAAAGAGTGAGACCTACTTAAATCAGCTAAACTAGAAAATTTCCTAATTGTTATCTAAGGGGATGAATTATACAATTAAGAAGTTCTAAAGAATTTTTGGCATAAATTAGAATTCTTTTTGACCATTTGTTTTTGAGATAGGGGCTCACTTTGTAGTTCAGGCTGGCCCTGAGCTCAGTATCAAACTCACAACACAGTAATCCTCCTGCCTCTGCCTCCTGAGTGCTGGGATTACAGGCATGAGCCACCACACCTGGCACTGTGGTATGTGATATTGATTGCTGGTGGGTGTGAGTCTCCACACCCAGTACTGTTGTATGTGGTGACTGGGGATCAGACCCCTGGCCCTTATGCTTTAGGCAGATGCCAGAACCAATGAGCTAAATCCTTGGCCCATAAATTAGAATTCTTAATAATGGTAGGATTACCTTACACAGCTGGGGAAAATGAGTTTATGAATTTTCTTAGTTTTCTACATTATATTATAATTCAGTAGTGAGATGAATATCCCCCAATTTTTGATGCTAATTTTGATTTATGTTATCAGGGAAGAGTTCCAAATTTATTTATTTTGGTTTAATAAAACTTTTCTGAACAGTATCTGTCACTTCAAATTATTTGGTTATGAAGAAATGAATCTGATTCAGTCTTGTGTGTTAAATACTGCATTTCTCTGATGTATGTGTTCTTTAGCATCAAATGATAAGTGAAGGTAAGATTCTCATTAGTTCAGGGTAATTAGTGTAATGTCAAATTTAATGTGGGGAAACATCTGTGTTATGGGATATATATTTAAAGTCAAGTCACATTTTGTTGAATTAGGAATATGAATAGATACAATTATTAACAGTTCCACTAAATAGAAAATAACTCCACTTTTGTGATTTTAATGAAATTTAGAAAATATTTTTGTTTTAATTTAGTAGGTTAAGCAAAGATAAATTTCAGCTTATTTATTGTTTGCATTTATATTTGTTACTATTTTTCCTGATTAATGGACACTTTCTAAGCTTTGCTCTTCGTCTAAATCATAATTAATATCTTTCTGTCTCTTTCATATGAAGTCTTCCTTTTCCCCCATCAGTGAGAAAAACTTCAGCAAACTTTGACAGATATTTCTGAAAGAAATTCAGAGTTTGTCTACATTTTATTATCTACATTGCCACTATGCTAATCAACATCACTCTTATATATCACAGGACTCCAGAGATTATGTTTTATATGTTCTGACTACCTTACCTTCATTCCTTCAAAAAAAGAGCAGAAAAAGTGATTATTGTTTTTGTTGTCTGTTAAACATAAGTTTTGAAATTTAATTAATATGCCACTCATCTTTTATCTAAACAGTGTAATTCAGTTGTGGTTAGTACAGTAACAGATATGTGCAAGTACTGTTATATCTAATTTTAAAATATTTTCTTCACATCAGAAAACTCATGCTCATCTGCTACCACCTCTTTCCCTCCCTCATCAGCTCTAAGCAACCACTAATCCAGTTTTTATCTTGACAGATTTGCCTGTTCTGAACTTTCATATAAATAGGATCACATACTGTGTGCTCTTTTATGGCTGGCTCCTTTTGCTTAGCAGAGGATTTTCAAGGCTCATCTGTGTTGTATGTGCCTTGCAGGCTTTCTTCTGTATCCGTGGACCTCTGAATCCAGGATGAGTCAAGATACCAAAATCTGTAGACACTCCAGTGCTCATCTCATAAGGCACTTATTTAACATACAACCTACCCACATCCTCCAATATACTTAACATTACATTTAGGAAAACTGCATTATAAATGCTATGTATTTCACTGATGTATTTTATTGTTTAGAAAAATAATAACATTAAAGAGTGTGCATATGTTCAGTACAGATACAACTACCATAGTCCAAACTAGATTTTCCAGCCAATCTATAATTGGCTGAATCCATGTAGAATGAACCTAACAAATGTGAAGGATGAAATACATGCCATTTCCTTTTGTTATTCAATATTACCTCATTGTGTGAATACATTCACTACATGTTGTCCATCCATTTGCACATTTACAGACATTAATTTGGGTGTCTTTTACTTTGGACTACTAGGGCAAAAGCTAACATAAACATTTGGATACAAGTTTTGTGTACTCATATTTCTGTTTCTGTTGAGCTTATGTCTGGCATTGGTATTGCTGGATTGCATGGTAACTTCTTGTATAATTTTTTGGGGTACTGCAAGCTCTCCTCTCTCTCTCACTCCTGTTCTTTATTTCTCTTACAGTTTTCCTCCTTCCTTTTCTACTTTTTCTACTAACAATTTCACTCTACTGTGTGAGGAAATCCAAATATTATCTTAAAGCCTGAAAAGTATTTTGAATGAAAAAATAGTCACCACAGAAATCAAAGTTCATATCATAAAATCAATTTTAACATTAAAATGGCACCTAAGAAGAGATGGTGATGGTGAAGTTTTTTCACTATTGAGAGTATTTGATGTGCTGGAGAATATAATTATGTCTAAACAAGGAGGGCTTTCCTATCAGTGCCACAAGAAATTAAACTTAATTCGCAGGGGATCAGAAGTTAATGCATGTTGTTGCTCTGGTATGCTTTTTCTGTTCATTATTTTCTTCACTTTTCATTATATTCTTTTATCACAGCTCTTGTGTTTGTGATTTTCTCTTATTTGGGAGCATTTTACATCATATTAATTGCTTTGGCTTCAAATCCCCCTGGATTGAGGAGTTAAGAAACACATCTTTCCTCTCTTTATATTTCTGTGTCCTGTATTTGAACTTCTCTGATGCCTCTGTACCTAATTAGCTTTGTCCTATCTCTTAGGATTCTCAGCAACAGTAACTCTTTTCATTTCAATAAAGAATAAATTCCCTTCTTTGATATGCAAAGTTCAGACATGTCATTTAGATACCTGGCAAATATTTTTTCCCAACTTTCTAGTTCACTATACCACTTATTTTGAAACACAGTAATTTCTAAACTTCTGTAAGAATGTTCTAGATTCAGATAAATAACACAACTTGGCTCTAGTAGTATTGTTTTTCTCCCTCTCTTTTTTTTTCAATAAAGAATAAATTCCTTCCTTTGATATGCAAAGTTTGGACATGTCATTTAGATTCCTGGCAAATATTTTTCCCTATTTTCTAGTTCACTGTACCACTTACCTTGAGCCATAGTAATTTCTAAGTTTCTCTAAGAATATGCTAGATTCAGCAAAGTAACACAACTTGGCTCTGGTAATACTGTTTTTTTCTCTCCTCACATAAAATAAGTTCCCAGAAGAGGCAATCACTTCCAGATATGAAGGATTTGAAGTTTAACTAAGAAGCTAATAAAATTGATATGTTTCATGTCTTCTCCCAGAGTTTCCTCACACTAAAGCTACAGAATAAAGGCAAAATTACTCATATATGCCAGAATAATTTACAGAAGTGACTCATCATATATAGAAAGATATGTAAACAATGTACAAATCTCCAAGAAAATTGTCCATGGTAGAGATACAAAATATTATATTTTACTAAGAAGTTAAGCACTAATTAGTTAATAATTAGTGGATGCTTAATGGATGCTTAAAATATTTCTTATTTATTAGATATCTGTTACTTAACATATTACTAAGATAATCATTTCACAAGGACAAAAAATAGCTTATTTCACTTTGCAGTTTTTGAGGTTCCAGTTTGTGATAATTTGGGCCCACTGTTTTGATCCAGTGGAAAGTCAATATATGGTGGAAATGTGTGGTAGAGAGAAACTGCTCCCCTCAAGGTCAAAAGAAGCAAAAGGAGAAAGTAGGATAAGAAAGGGTCCAGAGTCCTACGTGCAATTCCTGCGACACCCACACGATAGTGAATGAAAGGAATTTTTCTTTCTCCAGCAGCCTTTCTGTGCCCAGTCTTGTGGAAATGCATCCACACACCTACATAGCTTTATATTTTTTCAAATTAATTAAGGTGATGCCTATTTATAGCCCTTTCTCTGTGCATAAATTTTGCCTCATTATCTTGCTCAAAAATTCCAGCAAAGCCTATTAGCTCAAAATTCAATATCTGATTAATATCTACAGCCAGCACATCAGACTGTCTTTGAGCTCCTTTCTTACATTCCTTTAGAAGGATAAAGTCAGGCAGTAATCAGGAATAATCAATAAAGCTAATTTACTAATAGCTCTGCAGAAGGAGCTCAGTTCTCTATTTCCTTTAGTCCTAATCATTTGTATATTCATTACTGATAATTTTCCAATTTTAGAATTGAAAAGAGAAAACTAGTCCATTATGGGAAGAATAATAGCAATTAAAAGGAAAATAAGAAAATGGATCCAAGACACAATGTTCTTTCAAAGCAATAAAAGTAATAAAATTATTAGTATAAACTTCCTATTCTCAGTGAGCTACAAACGATAGCTTAAATATATTACCTGGCTTATTTTCTGAATAAATCAACACAGTCCTGTAGAATATAAATTAACTTACTCTTGTAAGTAATTTCTAAAGTAATATATAAAACAAAATTCTTTGTTTTTATGCTTTAAATAGCCTTGATATGAGCCCTCATGACATTTATATCCACTGATAACTGATGTGCATTTTTTATTGCTATTCTGTATTAATCTATCTTTTTCATCCAGTATAGTCTCCACAGGATAATACTTGTGGGGGAAAGCATCAAAGTGCCATATACATCCTGTGTCAGTGCTCTGATTATTCCTGCTTTGCTTCTCTGTGCTATGTCCTGTGCTTCTGTTGTTCTAGCTACACACAAGCAAATGCCAGTATGAGACAATATTGTTTTTCCTGACAATAAAGTCCTTTCTGAGATGATTCTTAAAGAGAAGAAGCCATCCATTACTTAAAAACAGTGCAACAATATCTTAGCAAAGCAAGCTTCAAACTCAAGTTATTTGTTCATTAACAAAAGTTGTTAATCAACATTAGATTGCTTAATAACACTCAGAATTCACTCAAGAGAATTTTGCTTTTTGAATGGGAAGAAAGATTTAGCTCTGTGCTCACTGATGTCTATTCATTTTCACTGCACAAATAACGCAGACATTTTATCTAACGGGAACATATTGAGCAAATGCTATTAAATTTACCACTGTTTCTAAACAAGTGACAGAATCATTTCAGAACTTCTATGATTTGTAACTTTCAATTCTATCAATCATGCTTGGATTTCTGTTCTTATATGAATATAACCAGTGCATTGACCTGACAGAAAGCAATAGATAAAATGATCCTTTGACAACTATACCACTGAAAATGGCTAGAAATAGCACAATGTCTTTTTGCTGAGCTGGTTCTTACAAGAATATTTAATAATGCTTTGGATATTTTAGGCAATTATTGTAAAGAGGCTATGAATTTTTATTCATTTCCAATGTATGGCTCCATGAACATATCTATGAATATACTCAGCTAATTGTATTTGTTCATCAGAAATATGAAGTTGCAGTTCTAAGATAATTCTGATACTTAAATTGCTAACTGCTTGCTCTGATAATTAGAAAATACTTATATTTTATTCTTTTAAATTTATAATTGAATATTCAATGTTTATCTCACTTGCAAAATTAATAATGATATTTAGGTATGTTTTAATAGTTATGTTGTGGAACTGGATTTAGAAAAGTGTGTGTAATAATTTAACTATTACTACAATTTTATAACCTGCAATGTGAGTATAATAAATATACATATAGAGTAGGTCCTATTTTAAGAGTGTGTATAGATTTCTTGCATCTTATATTATGTGATCCAGTACTTTCTTATAAAATATGCATGTTCTTCCATGTACTTAAAAAACAAAATTTATTTAAAATACTTAATATAACGAAAATTATATATGAATGCTTATTTTTATATTTTAGGGAGTATTATAAGAAAAGAAATATTTGTACATGCCCAGTTTATACACTTATTTTTTTCCAAATAATTCCATCTACTTCTAGTTATATCCTTGGCTGTGGAACCTCAGAATACCGAGAACTGACCATATACATTACTATATGTAATCTGGCCATCACCTTGGATCATAAAAGTATGATTGTACAATATGTGACTACTTGAATTAAGCATTTTTATTTATGTTAGTTCCCATAGCCTTATTTTTTTCTCTTTCAGATTTTTTAAATTTCCATTCTCTGAAGTTACAGTTTTCTAGCCTTCAACTTTGAATTTTACACCTTGTTACATTCCATTTAACCCTGTTATTTCTCTGCTGGGTATATTCATGAAAGAATTAAAAGTGTCATATCACAGCAACCTGTGTGCATCCATGTTTATAGCAGCAGTTTATAATGGCTAACTCTTGGAAACATCTCCAAAGCCCATCAACTGGTGAGTGAATAAAGATGTGGGTGTTTTTAAAAAAGATAAAATGAAATACTACACAGCCAGTAAAAAGATAAACGTGAGACATTTATAGCTAATTGGATGTACCTTGAGGCCATACTCATAAATGAAATAAGACACACTTATAAATACTGGATTGTTTCTCTCGTGTGAGAAACTTAAGTTGTAAATAAGATACAAAATGTATGGAAACAAATTTTATGTATATGGGGGGGTGGTAGGGTGGGTAGGGCTATGGGAAAAAATGAGAATTAAGTTGTGTCTTATATTGGTACAAATCCCCATTATGGAGTGCAATCATGATGTGTATATTTAATGTACCAATAAAGATTTTAAAAAATGTATAATAGATATTGTGAAATAAGAAGAAAATGTTCAAGGGGAAGGTGAACTAGAGGGGCAATGAAGGACAAGAAAAAAATTTGTTAGTATAAAGGAAAAAATAGGAGCAAAGCTTATGTATATAGGGAGGTGGAGGGGGTTGATGGGAAGGCAAAAGAATGGGAAAAATAAGAATCAAGATATGTTATGTACAAATACAAATGCTCAATGATGAAAGAAATCATAATTATACCTAAAATGTACTAATAAACTCAATATAGGATAAATAAAGCACAGATGAAAATAAAAACAGATGCACATATCAAGAACTTTAAAATTTTAGTAAACAATTCAGAGACTATGAGAGTATTTTAGCGATCTATGAACTGCATACTCCACCATGTATTAATTCTTCACTGCTTTTCCCTCTAAGTTTTCCGTCATCTTAGAAAACGTCTAAGGAGCTCCAAGCATTCTCTTCCCTCCGTGAATTACAATATTTGCTAGAGGTAACAGAGAAGGATTCTGGGGATCTCCACTGAAGAAGCCTGGCGCTGAACAGAGAGGGTGCCCGCAGACCAAAGAAAGACCAGGACACGCCCTGCTCAGTGAGGAAATGAGCTTACCAGGGCTTCTTCACAGAGCAGTGGGCACCCTATGTGCAGCTGCTCTGCTTCTGTTGTCACCTCTGCTGTCCAAGCTCCTGTCTCTCCTGAGCTCCATGTTGGAAGGCAAAAAGAAAAATCATGTGAATAATGATGTGTTCGTTCATCCTCCCGTTTTTATCAGAAATTCCAGTGGTAATTCAGACCAAGCCACTGTGAGGGACGGTTTCCTTGTGCTGCATTTTGGTATATAGCTTCAGAACCGGGGAGTGCCTGCACGGGACAGAGAAATCGTGGCCGAATACAAATACTGTTACATCGGAAAGGATTCTGAGGACTGTTCTCCAGGAGACACTTATCTTTCCAGAGATACTCACTCTGAACCCTCATCTACCTACATTCCTCATAGAGAAATGGACCCTCAGACAGTATAAGCATACACTGAAAGATGCTGCTTATATTATTATTCCCAAAACAATACACAGTTCTAGCTCACAGTATGTAGGTGAAAGCCAGACTTTCACTAAATTTCAGCCATGCTCGCTCATCATGACTCCATCTCATCGTGATCCATCCCAACCAAAAGTAGGACTGCCTTTTCAATCAATCTACAGTGACCTGCCTTTGTGCATGCTGCAACCAGTCCGCTACCACTTGTATGTTTACACCCTCTACCATTTACTACATAAGTGATTGTATTTTGCGTTAAAGGCAAAAACAGTTCTCAAAACGCTCCCGCTCCTGGGAGTCTGCGTGGTGACTCTGTGCACACCCTCCCCATCTAGGCCTCGGAACCTGATCATTGGCCACATATCACCGCGATGCCACTACAATAGTAGTTAACCTATTAAACATAGAACAGAATGATGATATATATATATCTTTCTAAATTATGAATTTTTCTCACTAATGTCCAGAGAATATTTTCTGTAATTCACCACTGTGCTGAACATGTCTTTATGGCATGAGGAAGTAGTTGACCCAGAGAAAATTATTTATCTAAAAATCTATTTATGATTCACAGAGAAAAGAATTACATAAGTGGAAAAAGAGAAAGAGGACAGTTACATGCCAAATCTAAAATAATGCCCATGAATGGACAGCTTGAAACAGGAAATATGGCTCTTACTTTATAAAGTCTTTATAAACCCAGAAAGATGAAAAGGAGTGAAATAACTCTTGTGCTGAAGGTGACTTTGAACTGAATAAATGTGAGAATGGGCGAAAACAAGTTTAGAACGGATGTGAAGCTTTCATGGTCCAAAGAATGAACCTATAAGCCAGCACAAGTGGTGCAGACACCCTGGGTCTTCACTCCATGATGAAATGTTTGTGAGTGGGGTGGAGGTTTAGCCCAGTGGTAGTGTGTGTACTGAACAGATACGCATCTGGTTCAATACCAGCACCTCAGTAAATGAATAAGAACTGCATTAACAAAAGATACCACAGTTTAAAGATAGAAAAGAAACATTTATCGCTTTACATATGTTGAACCATCTTATACACCTAGGATGAATCAAACTTGGTCAGGATGTATAATCTTTTTGATAATTCTCTGTATTCTGTTTGCCAGTATCTTATCGAGGATTTTTGCATCGATTTTCTTCAGGGATATTGGCCTGTAGTTCAGTTTGTGATTGCTAAATCTTGGAAATAACCAAAATGTCCATCAACTGGAGACTGGATAAAGAAGATGTGGTTATTTTATTGAATAGAGTATTTATTACTCTGCCATTAAAAATGGTAAGATTGAGTCATTAATACTCAAATGGATGTACCTTATGTAAATATTGTATCTTTTCTCTAGTATGAGAAAATGGTGTTGTAAATGAGTTGTTGTATGTATAGTAGATATTATGAAATAGAAAATATTTAAAAGGAAAGAGGGTGTAGGGCTAAATAATGAGAGGAAAAAGAATGTGCCAGTAATAAAGAAAAAAAGAAACAAAGATTATGTATATAAGGCATGGGGGTTGTAGAGCAGGTGGAAAGAGAAAGAAATGAGAATCAAGTCATGTCATGTTCTGGTACAAACTTTCAATGTTGAATGCAATGATGATGTGTATTCATAATGTACCAATAAAGATTTAATTTTTTTAAAAAAAGAGAAAAGAAAACTTTGATATTCACAATATTTAGTATATGATGGAAAAGATGAACATATTTTTTGCTATGCTACAATTACTATATTCAAAATAGATCACTCGTATTCCAAAACTTTCAGTGAGACAGCTACAAATAGTCATAGACATTGGGGAAGAAAGACATAGCAATTCCACTGAAATTTTATAGTATTTTTTTGGGCTGCTTTGTAAGTTTAAAGGTGGTGAAATTCATTGTAAAGGAATATTTTAGTTGATTAAATGATACAAAGTGAATATGTATATATGATAAAATAATATAAATGCCAACTAAATTGTGGGACATTTGTAGAAAATACTACAAATCTTTGTTTCTCTTTGTTTTTCCATTTGTTTTGTGGAACAGAGTATTGAATCCAGGCCTGTGCACTGATCCACATCTCCAGGCCTTTTTTCATATTTTTATTTTGAGACTGAATCTCCCAAAGTTTTTGAATTTCTCAGACTGAGTTCAAAATTAATATCCTCCTCCCACGGCCTTCAAGAGTATTAGAATTGCAGTCACATCACACCACGTGTGGTATGTTGTTATTTTAAACAGCTTTTCAGATCAGCATGTTGATAGCGCTGTAGTCCACATCCTCTGGAATGCGTCATGCCCAAGAGAAAAACGTGTAAATATATTTATTATTGGTGCAGAGAATAAAACTATTCTCACTCAAAAAAGAAAATTGAGTGCCTTTATTTTGTGGAGCATAATCATATAATTAGTTAAAATGGACAGTTCTACACTTCTTTTTCTACAGGTTTTAGTAATTATTGAAGTATGTCTTGTATGTGTGTGTGTGTGTGTGTGTGTGTGTGTGTGTGTGTGTGTGTGTGGTCCTACACTTTAGTCTAGAGCTTTGCATATCCTAAGCATGTATTTTACTTTCAAATAAAACTTGCAGTCTCTTTTTTATTATGTTCACTCAGATCTCCAGCACTCAATCCTGCAATATTTAAAAATTCATAGGCTATAGTGAGATTGTTTATTCCTACTAGTATTATACACTTGATTTTGAAAGAGTGGTTTAGTGTATTTTGTATGGATTTTGGATACTGCAAACAGGGAGCATTTATTATATTTTAATTTAGATTTTCTTGATTAGAAATGTTCCAAGTAATATTAAGTATGTTCTTGATTATCTAAATGATATACATATATATATATATATATATATATATATATATTTAACTCTTCATGTTGTTGATAGATTTCTTGTTATTATACTGGTACTGACTCTGCACTTTTAAAGATAATTCTTCCTTGGTGATAATATTACTATTCAGGTTGAATTCCATTTGCCTGCATTTTCTTTATATCAAATCTCTGTATTATTTCATTGATAAAAATTTTTCTGACTTTCTAAAATAAATTAGACTGCATAAGTATGAACAGGAGTATGTGAAAGGTCAGAAACCTTTCATCACCTTGCCCTGTGCCACTTTTCACTCATAGAGCTTCAATTACTCTTCCAAATTCATAGATGTGAATTGTCCTGCCATATTTCTGTTTCCTGTTACTATATTCATGGTATCATTTGGCAATAATATATTCATTAATTGTTTAAAACTATGTTGATCTAGAGTTGTATGATGATCTCTGTTTTCGATGCCTATCTCTTAAAATCTTATATATTTCAACTTAATTCCAATCCAACATTTGGATATGAAGTTTTTGAGATTGATCATGTTTATGAGGTCCTCATGAACATAACGCATAATCTTAAAAAGAGTTATTTCTCCTCTCAGTGTCTCAGTCTACAGAATAGGTAGTTATCAACCAAAAAGTATGTAGTAATGTTAGTACTTTGATCTTGAACTCCATATCCTCTTTCATAAGAAGAAAATTTTTTATTGTACATTACCCTCTCATTCATAACAATTTATTGTAGCAACTACGATGAATTAAGTATTTGTAATCCTTCTAATCAAGTCTATATTTTGGTTACATCTCTTCTCTTCTGGGTTTAATATTACGATATAGATATAAATCTTGAATAATATATTTTTAAATAGCTATTTAACTTTTATGCCATATCAGCTCAGGAAAACAAAGTATTGAAATCATTGCAATGATGAACAATTTGAGATTTCGTGTCTAGAATGTTAACAACAACACCTGTAAGAAATAAAAAAGGACATTGCTGATTTAATTTATGAGAGTTAAGAAAGAAGAAAACCTGTTTTGAAATGAGATATTTCAAAATTATAAAATCCATGTAAAAAGTGCTTCCTATGTTAACTTGTTGCAAAATATTTTATGTAAAACTTAGAAGCTGTTATGGGTGCATCATACAGTAGGAATAAATTAATTTTTTGGGTCAAAGAGTAATTGGACTAATAACTGAAGATAGTGTCTTACACCCCTTATCCAGTTGTTCAGCTACTTTTTCTTTGCATTTGCACCATAAATTTGTTTTCAATAAAGTTCTGAGTGTTTAATACTAAAAGATATTTAAGAAAGGGTTAGCTAGTACAGCAATTTTAACTTACTAAAAAATAGTGGAGAAAATGTAGATAGTATAAATGAAAGTTTTTATTAATAGCTACCATGTTACATTTCTTATGATATAGCATTATTATTACAGTGTTTTGAGTTGTAAAATGGTATGTTAGTGCAGTTTTCATTTGTATTCCTCTGAAGAATAATATTTTATCTTTTTCATGTGATTATTGATCAATGTTGTATCTTCTGAGCAACCAGTGTTCAAATCATATGCTTATTTTTGAGTATTAATTTATTTTAATGATTAAATTGGATGTATTATTTATATATTTCATGTAAATGTCTCTACAAATATTGGTTTATTTTTTCTCATATTATGGACTATCTTTTTGTCTTCATGATCATATTCTTGGAAGGATAAATGCGATGAAATCTCATTTATATTTTTATTGTTATTACTTATATGTTTTAAAAATGATTTAAAGTAACTACTACTTAGTAAAATTATGTAAAATTATATATAACAGGCATATTTATACACATTATTCTTCTAAGAGTTATAAATGTTTGGATCTTAGATTAAGATATTTCCTCCATTTCAAAGTAATTGTTATTTATTATGCGACATAGGAATTTAAACTATTATTCAGAATGAAAATGTGTATTTTCAGTACCATTTGTTAAGAGGACTATTTATTCTGCTATTAAATTTTCTTTGGATTTTTGCCAAAATCAATTGACAACAAATATGAAATTTCGTCTATGGAATCCTAGTTATACTGTACCAATCTATATCTTTATTTTATGCCAGTATTAGATTATTTTGGTTTTTAATGTAGTCCTGTAATAAGTTTTAATACAAGAAACTATGATACCTTCACATATGTTCCTCTATTTCAGGGTTGTTGAAAAGTATATTTTTCTTTATGTATGTGAATTTGAATGTAGTTTCTTCTATTTACAAAAGGATCAACAGATTTTGGTAGAGATTTCATATAATATACAGATCAATTTTAGAATTATTATTATTTCAAAGCATTTATACTGCTGATTCATAAACATGAGTATCTTTCAGTCTGTCTCAATTTCTTTTAATAATGTTTTATCCAGGCCGGGGAGTTAGCTCAGTGGTTCCAGAGCCTGTCTTGCAAGTGCAAGGGCCTGGGTTCGATTCCCCGGTAACCATATACAATACTGGGTGTAGAGACTCACGATCAGCAACAATCATCACCATATACCACAGTGCCAGGCTTGGTGGCTCACACCTGTAATCCCAGCACTTGGGAGGCAGAGGCAGGAGGATCACTGTGACATGAGTCTGAGACTGAGCTCACCGCCAGCCTGAACTACAAAGCGAGACTCTGTTTCAAAAAAAAAAAAAAAAGTTTTATCCATTTTAATGTACAGCTAGTTAATTAATCCTCATATATTTTATTATTTTTGCTAATTCAGAAATTGAACTGTTTTCTTAATTTTCATATTAGTTATTTTAATATGCAGAAATAAATTTGATCTATTAGGTCCTTAGTCTCTTAGCCACACAGAAAAAGTGAATAAGTTCTAAAATTTCTTAGTGGATCTACAAAACACATATAATTTACAAATAATAATCGTATTGCTTCTTCTTTTCTAATGTTTATGTTCTCTGCTTGTTTCTTGCCTAGTTTCTCTGACCAAAATCTTTATTTTCACATCTTTTTGTTTTGTTTTGTTTTGTTTTTTGAGGCAGGGTCTCACTTTGTACTTCAGGCTGGTCCTGAACTCAGCCTCCAACTCAGCAATCCTCCTGCCTCTGCCTCCTGAGTGCTGGGATTACAGGCATGAGCCACCACTTCTGGCACTGTGGTATGTGGTACTGATTGCTGGTGGGTGTGAGTCACCACACCTGGCATTGTTGTATGTGGTTAACGGGGATCAAACCCAAGACTTTGTACTTGGAAGATAGGCACTAGAATCACCAAGCTAAATCCTCCACCTTCTGATAACATATATTTTAAGTGGTCAGAAGGGCCATTGTGTTTTATCCCTAATAATCATGGTAAAAATTCATCTGACATATAAGGATCATGATAGGTTTGGTTTTTCACAAATATTCATCCTTATGTGGGTTGATATTTACTTAGTTTAATATTCTACTGACAGTATTTTAAAATTTTTAAATGCTATACATTAAATTTTAAAAACTGATATGAAGTGGGATCCTTACTGTGACCATAAATGATTAACTGTGTGTTTTAGAAGACTTTAAAAATGTTTTTGGGGTAATGTGGCAAGATTTAGAGATGTGAACTAAGTCCTTGGATGCTGTAGGTTATATTAATGGATCAGATGGGTATTGTCACCAGCGTGGGTCTGAGAGTTTCTCACATCTAATTACCCTGTCATAGCAGGCGCACTGATTTCAGTCACAGGGAAACAAAACAAAACAAAACAAAACAAACAAACAAAAACTCAGGATTCTTCAGAAACAGACCTGAGTAGTTTATAAGATAGAAGAGATTACAGGAAATATCCAAGAATGGCATGTGGGTGCTTGGAGAAACCAGATGCACTGAAGTCAGAGCTGGGACCATTTATACACTTTTCTTGAGGGGGTAAAAAGCTAAGAATAAATGTTCACTGAACTACTCCCTCCCTCAAAAGACTATCAGCCCATTGTACAGGTATGGTTATTTTGTTTTGATAGGTATTGTAATTTTTATATATATATATTGGGGATCAAACTTGGGACCTTGCACTGACAAGGCAGGGACCAGAACCACTGAGCTAAGTCCTCAGCCCTGAGGTAAATATTTTGTAGATTCGCTTAACCAGCTAATTGAATCATTTATAGTCTTTTAGTGATGAGTCCGGGAGGGAAGAAGTATAAAATTAGCCACAGAATGTTGACATGGAGCTGTTTTGAGGGACTTCAGCTAAGTCCTAAGAGTTGCAATCTTCTTAGAAAATACAATATTTAATCATAATATCCTTACTCTTTTCTACCTGCTTGTTATTATCCTATCCTTCCTCTATATGAACTCCAAAGCTCAAAATGTTGATAGGATGAAAGATGGTAAAAACAGTGCTTATGAAATTTCACATGGAAATTAGGACTGTACTGGGAAATGGACTAGATGTCATTTATGCTGCTTTCTGGTAAATAACTTAGGCCTATTTTCTGAAATTCTGTGAGAAGCTGAACTTGAAGGTAAAGAATTAACTAACCTGGGAAGAAATTTCAAGGCAGAATACCAGTGACCCAAATCCATAGTTAGTGCTGGCTGCTTTCAGCCAGATTTTAAAGAAAACAAAGAGAAACAGCAAACTAGAAAGTTTTTAAAAACTTTGTGTCCAAAGACAATGTAGTTGCTGAGGAGATTAACATTACCAAAAAAAAAAAAAAAAAAAGCCAAATGTTTTGTATCTGTGAAGTTAGAAAGATCCTTAAATCATATTAGGAGTTGGTCAGACTATCCACTGCAGACTTGAGAGCATAAACGTATGAATTAATTTGAAAGATTTTGCTTCGATCAAAAAGCACTGGGGAACTTTGCTCCTATGGGGCCATCTAATTGATTGTTATCCCAGGATTGACTTCACCATGCTCTGCCATCCAGGTACTCACAAGCCGGGACAGCCATGGGCCAAGTGGGCCTTACTACAGTTTGAGCTAGTGGCAGATGGTGGTATCATCCTGGGAGATAGATTTGTATGTAAAAAGAGATTGCTATAGAGTCATGGAAGCTTCAACTGAGATATCAAAGAAATGCCTGGAAGGTAGAGAAATGTATAATAGGATTAGAATCCTGCAGGCTGCCCTTGAGAAGGGAATCTATGATAGTCAGTATGAAGCCAAAGCTGCAGAGGAGACTCCAGAAGTTAGAGACTAAGGATGTGGAAGAGCTGGTAAGTAAAATTGTGGGAAGTAAGCATAGCCAGTATAAAAGATAGGCCATGAAGATTGTAGGTGGCAAAATCAGAAGGGCAGGGAAGCACGAGTCTTTTGGTGATCACATTCTGTCATCATATGCCCTTGACCACTGCCACAAAGGTATAGGATTTAATGGTCCCCATGCGGAGTTTCTGTCTTGCTTTGGTCTTGTATTCTTTCTATTTCCCTACTTTTCTGTTTCTAAATAGAAATTGTTGTCTTATACCATTATATATAGGAAATAGGTAACTTTGTTTTTAGAATTTTATGGATATGAGTTTTTCTTGAGTTTCAGAGGAGATATTCATCTGGAGTTTTGTGTTATTCTAGAAGTATGGAGTCTTGAAGGACCCTGGGATATGGACTATTTTTTTTTGTTTGTTTTGTTTTGTTTTTGTTTTTCTACAGCATGAGACAAGCACAAACCAAAGGGCTTTAGAATGAAATACTATATTTGGGCTCTAAAAATTTCCCCCAAAGCCTTTTTATGTTGATGGCTTGATTCTTAACGCAGGTGTGCTCAGAGAATTAATTGCATTATAATGGTACCAAATGCATGGGGGATTAATTCAACTCAGTAAGCCTAATGGGAGACGGAGTCCAGTGAAATGTGGTGGTGTCTTAGAGTACGGCTCTGTAGAATGTACACTGACCCTGATGATTTGCTGTCTCCTCTTCTCTGCTTCCTGCCTACCACGCCCTCTCTTCCATGATGTTCTGCCTCAACACAGGCCCACAGCTATCGAGCCAGCTGACCATGGACTGAAACACCAGGCAAAAATATACACTTTCCACCTAAACTTACTATCCTCAGGTATTTTGTCATAATCACAGAAAGATATTGACACAGTACAGCTGTCATGAAAAGAACCACGCCTTTAGATTACATCATGTTCTACAAATAAAATAACTTCTTATTCTGGGTATTGTACAGTTGTAATCACTTATGCTTTTTGTACTTTCTCTGAAATAGTTCTGCCTTTTGCCATGTAAGGCAGCTGAATGATGGTAGATTTAATGTTTTAATTTACTCACTCTAGCTTGTATGATTCTGTCATACAGTTGTTCAGTTTTTTGTTTTGTTTTGTTTTGGTTTGGTTTTTTTTTTTTTAGGTTTTTTGAGACAGGATCTCACTTTGTGGTTCAGGCTGGCCCTGAGCTCAGTCTCCATGCCTAGTATGGTATGTGGTTACTGAGGAATCGAACCCGGGCCCTTGTGCTTGCGAGACAGGCACTGGAACCACTGAGCTAACTCCCCGGCCCAGTTCAGTTTTATTCTGAGTCATAATACCTGTCGAGGGCTATCTTTCTTGAGAACCTCTTACCTATATGTCATTGACCAATCTAAAATTTCTTTCAAATGCATCTTTTCATGAACAAATCCCTCATATTTTTAATAAGAAACTGATTTTTAAATGATTTTCTGTCTAAAGTCTTCAAATTACTTCATACTCAACATCCATAATGCTATATTTTTACCACTTCTCAAAATATAATGTTCCCTTTATCATTGTATGTTAATAACATCATGGGTATTATTCTAAAGTCATTGCAGATAGGATTTCTGTCTATTTAATCTTTACAGCATTTGGCATGGAGCTTTTTATATAATAACATGTTAATGACTACCTTAGTAAAAATTTGTGACATAAATGGATAAAAACTAACTAGTCATACCATATTACTTTGTGACATAAAATATATTATTTTGATAATTGAATAGAATGTGAATCACTATATATATGAAAAATGACCAATGAATTGTTTAGTCTAAGAGTATTTACCAAAATAAAGTTGGTCATTTTCATATATATAGTGATTAATACAATACATATTTATAATTACACATATTAATAATTATTTCCTTAATTGTAAATATGTATTGTATTAATGTATGTTTATATGTTTAAATATTTATACATATATTGGCAACCTAAATTATATTTCCTTTTTCCTTATAGTTTAGTTTGTAAATCACTATTTTATTATATTATGTTCAATAATTTTGAAATATTCATTTTATGACTAAAATTTAATGAGTACCTTTATGTGCCATGTGTACAAGAAAATATCTGATTACAGAAACAAATACATAAAAGTAATAAGTGACAAAGGGCCTATGGATTTTGTTAGTACAGAGAAGGATAGAGTCAGAGATCAAAAGAACTGATAAACACATTCTAAAATTCAGAGATCAAAAGAACTGATAAACACATTCTAAAATGGGGCTGGGCCTGAGTTTTGAAAGATAATGTCATATACTGAGCATGTACTCCTTTCTTTGTATTTCAAATACATTTCCATTTTATAATTTATTAGAATCCTTCTAACATTACCCAGAGTAAACTTCTGGTTACTCTTAGAGCTTTATAGAAGAAATGGGATTGCATATGGTTCAAATAATCCACACAATATCATGAAACTCTTTAATGGAAGAACGAAGTCTTGTCCGTGAAGTCCAAGCTGCTAAACATTACATGGAATCCTGCTTTACTACTTTTCTAGAGAAGAATTTTATTTGGGTTTATTTTTGTGTGTGTTTTATGTTGTGTGTATGTTGTGTGTATGTTGGTTGGCTTTATTTTGTCCAAAATAACCAAAAAACAATTTAGTCTAAACAACAGAAAGGAAGGTAAACATTCTGAACAATATGAACATATTACATAGTTTATATACACATTGGGGAAAATGTGAACAAGAATGGAAGCATATGTCTTAATATTGGACTTTTCATTAATTTTTGACGACTTTAGACACATAAAAATCTTGCATAATGCTTAATGATCAGGGCTATTAAAGAAAACGTGTACCTATCTACCAAATTTAACATGGCAATTGAACACTGTATAAACACTTGCAAGGTGGTAGGTGCTACAAAGACAATTTTAGGTGGGAAAAGTCATTGAGTTCCTATAAATGTATGTAGCATACATTATTATAACCAAATTGACAAAGGAGAAAACAAAGGAACAGAAAATGGAGGAGGCAGGGACTGAGAGGAGAGGCAGTTAGTTCCGCACTGTGGCCTGGATTATAAGCATCAAGAAGTTAAGCCTAAAATCCAGGTTCATTAGCAGGAAGTGGATGATGCAAAGAGACCTAGCTCATCCAGCAGGAGGTAGATGGAGGAAGGCAGGGTTGGGAATGGGCTGAGGCAGAGGTGGCCTCCTTGAACCATAGGATCTAGTGCAGTGAAGGGGAGCTGGAATGTGCACAGGTGTGCCTGGCCACTGCCCTGCAAAAGCTGGAACAAGATGAGAAAGCTGCTGATAGCAGTGAGAGAAGTATGAAGGTTATTGACAACCAGACTCTAAAAGATGAAGAAAAGTCAGAATTTCAGGAAAGCCAGCTTAAGAAGCAAAACACATGGCAGAAGCGGCAGATGGAAAATAAGAAGAGGTCGCTCCTAAACTGTGATTATTGAAGGAGACTCATCAATGAATGAGGTAAGCTGGCAGTGTCCCTTTGCTGGGAGAAGGATGAACAAATGGACTGGTGGACCAGAACCCAAAGGGTGACCAAAAGAAGAACCCCAGAGGAAGCCAAATACGAGGAACAGATGAAGATTGCCACTGATCAACTCAGGAAAGTAGAGACTTGCCCTGAGTTTGCTGAAATTGGTAATCAAACTAGAAAAGACAATTGAGGACTTCCAAGGTAAATGAAAATGCACTACAGAGGAACACAAAGGATTCTGAGTCAGACTCTGCTTGACCTGAGTAGGAAGCCCTGCTCCCCAGTCCTGGCCTGCCCACAGTGGGCCAAATCCAGTGCTGATTATTAACTGGAAGGCTGCTTTCTCCTTCCTCCATCCTCTCTCCCCAGGTGCCTCACAGGCTCCCTTGT
The DNA here is from genome assembly GCA_004026965.1 of Petromus typicus. Taxonomy (NCBI): domain Eukaryota; kingdom Metazoa; phylum Chordata; class Mammalia; order Rodentia; family Petromuridae; genus Petromus; species Petromus typicus. Next base: position 59,829 of record PVIR01006764.1, read on the forward strand.
CTTTTGCATCAAATTCTCTCTGTCTCTCTCTCTGTCTCTCTCTGTCTCTCTGTCTCTCTGTCTCTCTCTCTCTCTTTTAAATTTAAATCTTTATTGCAACATTATATTATACACATCACTATCACACTGTGGCTGGGCTACAGGCTGAGAACCCTTGGGAAGGACATTCAAGGAAGCATAAACCGAGCAGGCAATGTCTTTAAAGCTTGCTGGGATGTAAACATTTATAATAACTGCTTCTGCTGTAGCAGCCATTTGTAAATCACTCTAAGTAATCCACAGTTCTGAAGCAGCAATCTGATGCCTTTCTCACTTTGGAAGGTAACTTTTAGCCTTCTACATAATGCCCACACTGAAGAGGAGGAACAGAAACATTGGCACACCCCTCACCAAAAGCCAAAGAGAGCTCAGCGCGAGACTCGACTGGAGGAAAACTCACTCCTGGGCATCAAGTACTGACCACAGGAGAAAGGTGATCTGTGGATGAGTCAGTCAGAAACAAATGCCCTGGTGCTCAGGTTTAGAGTGCTAATTATTTTTGAACACTTTCATTTTTATTTGTTATTTTTTTCCTTAGAAGTGAGCAAATAAAGATGGTGAGAACTCAGAATTGGGGTGGGGTGGGCATGGAACTCCGGGAGGGCTGCATGACTCTTCCACTGAGCTTATATCCAGCCCTAACACCAAATTTTTATCTGTTTTTTCTACACCCTTTTCACTGAATAGATCTTATGTCCTTCTCTGTATGTTGAGGTGAACGATTAACTCTTCTCCTGTCTCTTTGAAAGAAAAAAAAAAAAAACTGAGGTATTTGTCACTGATTCCACCATATGAAATTCATCTCACCCTTTTCTGAAGCCAAAGCGGTGTCTCTGAAAGCGCTGTCTCACTGTACTGTTTCATTAAGTGCCCAATATGTTGTGGATAGCTTTTCAAATTTTATATCAGTTTAAATTTCACTCCTTTAGGTTTGGAGTGCATAGCTGTCCCATTGGCTGTGAGAGTTCTCTGCCATCTGTGGGTGGGCAATGTGCTGACCTTTCGAAGGCTTGTCCTCACCCTGCCCCACTAGGAGAGGTTTTTGTGAGGTCTGTTGGGTGTACAACCTGCAGCTTTTCAGCTTAAAAGCCATCTCCTGGTTGTGTTCTCTCTTGGAGCCAGGCAGGAGAAAGAAGAATGAGCAGTACAACTGTTCTGAACTGAAAGCAAGCACCAAGTGTGTTTTTGAAATAAAGAACCAGTCCTTCTAAAGTGAAAGAAAAAAGGAAAAGAGAAAGTCATGTAGCAGCTTACAGACTACAGACCATAAAAGTAGCAGTCTGATTCTACAGCTTATATTCTCTGCATTCATATTATACTGTCTCTGAAAAGACTATGTCATCATTCCTCCTAATTCATATATTTTTTAAAAAGGTATTTATTTCCTATACTTATTGGTCATTATCTCTATTGACAAAGTCCCAAACTACATTTTATAATTATACATAGAGAGAAAAAAGAGAGAGACACAGATAGAGTGATTATATATATAAAGCAAATACACTAAGAGTAAATTAAGGTTGTCTTCAATATGTGATAATTTGTTCATTATCCTTGCTACAAGAAGGGGGCTATCAAAGGAACTGGCTCTTAAAGAAAACCATAATTTATTATTTTGATCCCAAAGCTAAGGGTACTAAAACAAACAGCACAGCCCTAATAAGTAATGAGCAGATGATAAGTATACACAAAGATAAACAGCTTTAACTTTCTTTATGACTTTAAAATAGCAAATTTATTGAAGTGAAAGTGTGCAAACAACACAGCTTACAAACTTTAAGTTTGAGATCTGGTAGATTGATTTTTGGCACACTGACAAAGTCATAATAACCATGATCACAAGTTAAGTTCATGTTTGTTATCCCCCCCAAAAAAAAACACAACCCCCTAGCGGACATCTCCTTAAACTTCATTTTTCATTGGGTCATTGCTAATCTACATAAATGAAATAAATGTTAGTGTCTCTACATCTGTGCAAAGGAAAGACAAAAGTAAGTGGGAAGTGATTGTATTGAAAAACTAGAGTGATTACACATAACATACAAAAAGCATAACAGAGTGGACAATTGTGCTGGCAGTAATCTGAATTTGCATAACATGGTTGTATGTCTGTGTCTATGTATGTGTGAAGGTACTTGTGGGTTTTTATTCATGTACTATGATCTGCCCTTGTTATTATCCAAATCATGTAGCTAAATGAGACCCTTTTTCCTAATATGAACTTTCTGTGATAAAGGAAAAAAAAAACTAATTATTACAACTGATTATAAGTGATTTTTATAGGTGGAATCATGTTTAATACAATACAGTATTTGCACATGTGCATACAAATTAAATGTATTAAGTATACATTCCGTATTAGCCTCTCATCACTGTTTAGTAGTATCTGAAAAAAAGAATTCATGAAGAAAAATCTTGAGAAGTTATAAATATTTTAACTTAATTTCAGTTAGGTTCATAGTTTACTTTTGTCAAAAGGAAAAAAAATAGGTATTATTGCCTTTTTAAAAAATTCAGTTAAAGAGCCAATTCAAAAATGGGCATCTGAAATGAACAGATATTTTTCAGAGGAAGAAGTAAGAGCAGCTAAGAAGCATATGAAGAAATGCTCCACATCATTAGTCATTCAAGAGATGCAGATGAAAACAACACTAAGATTTCATCTCACTCCACATAGAATGGCTGCCATTTCAGAATTATCCAGCAGCAAATTTTGGCAAGGCTACGGAGAAGAAGGAACCCTTCTCCACTGTTGGTGGGACTGTAGACTTTTACAACCCCTGTGGAGATCAGTTTGGAGATTCCTCAAAAAGCAGAGATTGGAGGTCCCATTTGACCCAGCCATTACCCTGCTAGGTATATACACACAAGAATTAAAAGATCCATATCACAGTGACATATGTGCATCCATATTTATAGCAGCCCAATTTGTGATTGCTACATCTTGGAAACAACCCAAGTGTCCATCAACTGGAGACTGTATAAAAAAGGTCTGGTTCTTCTACAGAATGGAGTCTTACTCTGCCATAAAAAATGATAAGTTTGAATCATTTATACTTAAATGGACATACCTTGAGGATATCCTCATAAGTGAAATAAATAGGGCACAAATAGGTAAATATCACATCTTTTCTCTGGTATGAGAAATGAAGATGTAAATGAGTCCTAGAATTGTATGTTATATATTGTGAAATAGAAAATACTCAAAGTAAAACAGGGTGAAGGGGAAAAATAATGAGATTATAACAAAAAAGAAAGGAAACAAATTGTATGTATATAGGGGGTGGTAGGGTGGGTAGGGCTATGGGAAAAAATGAGAATTAGGTTGTGTTTTATACTGGTACAAATCTCCATTATGGAGTGCAATCATGGTGCATATATGTAATGTAACAATAAAGATTTAAAAAAAAGAATTCAGTGACTTTTATTAATGTTTAACTTCATAAGAATCATTATATGTCTTTCCTAGAATAAGTAAGCCTCAACTTTTGATCACAGTTATTAGACATTCACATTACCTTTTTCTGCAAACTTAAATAAGATTAGATTTAAAAGAACAAATAATCATATTTTCTGTTTCATCTTAAGAAGGTTCAAAATCTTAACAAACACATAAAGCTATGACCTAAAGAATTTCTACTGAAATTAATGCATCACATTTTAATTAATTAAAATATACTAGGTATTAAAGCAAGTAAAAACCCTGAAATATTAAATAGTCATTAATGACTTACATATGTTTTGATATTTAAAACTTCCAAAAGTGTGTTTTCTGATAGGACATTTTTCTCCTGTTTAGTGCAGTGATAAGTTCTTTTCTTATTGTGTTCACACTGGTTACAAGACTATTTAAGTCTGTTTTGAACTCGGCCAGTTTACAAATGCTTTCTGTCATTTATGCTTATTTAATAACAAAACCTACTGTTATAAACATAAAGATTAGAATTATATTGCCACTTTAACATGCATGTCTCAGATAGTTATCTAAGAATGATACACTATTCACAATTTTCTTGTCTCATTCTTATAGATCAATGAAATCACAAGTATTTTGTAAAGTATTCAATTCATTTTACTTCTGTGATTATTTTCTCTTCCTTGATTTAAAACTTCTGTATTTGTGGCTCTTTCACTAATGCACAAAGGTTGATACTGTAGGTGAATCTAAAGCCAAAAATCCCAGGCAGATGGGTATAATAAACTGTTTATAAAATCATATAACACAAAAGATGACCTTTCTTATTTAAAAATGAATGATACTGTATATATTCAGAATTTTTTTTTTTTTTTTAGGTTTTTTTGAGACAGGGTCTCGCTTTGTGGTTTAGGCTGGCCCTGAGCTCAGCCTCCAACTCACATCACAATCCTCCTGCCTCTGCCTCCCAAGTGCTGGGATTACAGGCGTGAGCCACCACGCC
>PVIR01006765.1:8658-24472 GCA_004026965.1 Petromus typicus
GCCATAGGTAGCTGTTTTTTTTTTTTTTTTTTTTTTTTTTAAGCAAACTTCCCCAATTTTCAAATGAAAAACAACTTGTTTTGAGAGCACTCTCTCCCAAGATCTTCAGGCTTTTATTTCCGGCTGACTGTTGAGAAGAAATTAGTTTTAGGGTGGGAAAAAACAATGAGGGGGCTGGGAGCACATCCGCAGCGCACGCGGGGAGCGTTTTCTACAATTTGGTCTCTGCCCACTCGCAAGCGCTCACAGTGTTTACCTGATCATCAGCACGCTCGGAAAACAAATTTTAAAAGCACCAAAATACCTCCTTGTTCTCCTCTTGTGTTATTTGCTGCCTGCTGACTGTCTACTTGATCGCACCTCAAGATGCAGAGGAAGGTGTCTCGGAGCTTGCTTTGGGGATTTGAAATATCGAAGAGATGAGATAACAAAAGCTTGAAGCAGCAACGGTGACAACCACCCAGAAAGTCAAGGTCATTGACGGAGAGTAGGGGTGGTAGTCTTCCTTCTCCTTTCTTTCTTTCTCTTGCTTTTCCTATCTGTTTGTATTGTTTTCCTTTGTGTTTTGGGCTGGGAATTGAGCAGAAATGCCATAAATATCCTCAATAAAAGCCGGGGAAGGAAAAAGATCTGGGAAATTTCTGAAGAGAAGAATGAGTATTTTGTTGACTGTTTCTGTGGTAAAAAAGTGGAGTCACATACACACGCATATACACACACACACACACACACACACACACACACACACACACACATCCTGACTTGAGACTGATGAGTCCAGGCTCCAACCTCACTTGCCCTCGAGCTGCCCAAGGACGGTCCCACTCCTAGCAGTGTGACACCAAGGGTCAAAATGGAGACCCTGAGAGAAGAATCTGGCCCTCCCTGGCCGGCTAACCAAACTGTAAAGTCACTTTTTTCTTCCTTTCTTCTTTTTGCAGCAATGAGGATGCAACTCAGAGCCTGGAACATGCTAGACAAGTGCTCTACCACAGAACCTCACCCACCCCTCAAGAAGTCAGATTTTAACTTTGTTGCAAAAGGTTTGCATTTCTAAGGAGGAATGGAGACAGAAGTGCCTGGGAAGGCCCAGGAGCTGACTAAACACTCACCCACACCTGGCCTGGCTAATCGAACCGCCCTAAGTTCTCTGCCTCAACCTCCAAGGATGGCCGGGGCGCAGAGGGTGTGTTTGAGGACTCTCGGATGTGCCTGGCTCCCAGGCAGCTGCCAGTCCCCTTCCTGGCCCAGCTCCTGCTGCCTCTGGGCCCTCGGCAGCTCCCATGCCTCCGTCCTGCCCCTGCTGTCCTCCAGGACATTGGTTGTGAGCGGGACTTGGAGCCCAATGGCTTGGTTAAACTCTGGAAACTTGGACAGATAATTTAATTGCCCTTTGTGTTCCAGTTTCCAAGTCTGAACATAATAGTGTCTGTGTCGCTTGGTTGTTTTGAGGGTCGGCTCTTGGGAAGTGATTCCAGCCGTGCCTGGCACACAGTAAGCACTCAATCAGTACTTGTTAAAAAACACACAGTTGTACATTCTTTTCTGCCCTTGCAATGCCCTGTGATGAAGGCACAATGATTACCCATCTTATAGCTGAGCAGTTCAAAGAGATTAGCACAGGGGCCGGGCAGTTAGCTCAGTGGTTCCGGCGCCTGTCTTGCAAGCACAAGGACCCGGGTTCAATCCCTGGTAACCACATACCATACTGGGCGCGGAGACTCATGCCCAGCAGCAACCAGTATCACATACCACAGTGCTGGGCGTGGTGGCTCACACCTGTCATCCCAGCACTTGGGAGGCAGAGGCAGGAGGATTGCTGTGATGTGAGTTTGAGGCTGAGCTCAGGGCCAGCCTGAACTACAAAGTGAGACCCTGTCTCAAAAAAACAAAACAAAACAACAACAAAAAAAAGAGATTAGCACAAAGCTAGTTTGTCATGGAGCTGATATTGGAACCCGGTTCTAATCACCCCCTGACCACTGTGCCACACTGCCTTCATGCTGGAGATGGAAGCCAGGACCTTGCCACTGAACTACACTCCCAGACCCTTATTTTCTAATTTGGAGATAGGGTCTCACTATGTTGCCCACAGTGGCCTCTAATTTGCAATCCTCTTGCCTCGGCCTCTTAAGTAATTGAGATTATAGGCAAGGTGCCACCATGCCCAGCTCAACAAAGCTATTAAAAAGAAGACTAGAATTTCTATGCCCTACTGTCTGAGTCACCTTGATCTAGGTTCAGCTAAAAACACTGTTGCTTCTACTATTATAGAAAACAGTACAGAGGTTCTTCAATAAATTAAAAATGGCGTTTCAGCAATTCCACTTCCAGTGTATATCCAAAGGTGTTGAAAGTAGGGTTTTAAAGTGATAGTTACAGGTGGCCTCCATGGCCTAATCAACTCCTGAACGACCTTATCTCTTAATACTGTTTCACTGGGCAGTAGGTCTCACATCACTTCTAGGGTGGACGCAAACATTCAGATCACTGGAAGAGCTGCCCTGCAGCACTGATCTATGGTGGCGGGACACGTTTCTCCATGACTTCAGGACTTTGAACACTAACAGTTTATTATGACTCACAGTTTTGTGAGCTGCTCAGGCTCAGCTAATTGGCTCTTCTGCTACTCATGGTCCCCTTTGGTGCCAGTTGATCTGGACTGTCCAAGTTGGCACTGTCCACATGGCTGGTAGAGTGCTGCTCCGGACCATGGTGAACACTGGCTAGAACACCTGGGTCCCCCATACCTGGGCCTCTTCACATGGTTGCTCGAGCTCCCCCACAGCATTGCATGAGGGTGGGGCTTTGTTGTTATTTGACACAAAATCTTGTTATGTAACCCAGCAGCAATCCTCCTGCCTCAGCCTCTTGAGTGTTGGAATTACAAGTGTGTGCCACTATACCCAGCCAATGTTGTGTTTTAAATATGGGAAATCCACAGATTTCTTCAGGCCACTCTCAAAATTTATAGTTTCACATCTACCATGTTTTACTAGTCAAAAGGCACTCGGCTGGTCTGTGTCCAAGGAAGCAGGAAATGGACTCTGTCCGTGCAATGAGTGGCAAAGATTGCGGCCACCTTTACCCACTGACTGCCTCTCTAACTATTCTCAAGCCATGTGGTTCTGGTGGAGCTGACGCCTCTCCCTGGAGCGCAGTGTGACCCATCAGACTAACTCCTCTAGCAACCGTGATCAGACCAAGAATGGCCACATGATCCAAGTCAAGCCAAAGAGGCCATGCGACTCTCTGCAGAGTTCTGTTAGAGTCTTCAGGAAAACATGCTCTTTATTTTCCATGCCAAACTTAGACCAGAGCAAAATGAGAAGATGCTGCCACCGTCTTGTCATCACCAGAGAGTCCAAGAACAAAGCCAACAATAGAAGAAAGAGAGAGAGAGAGAGCCAGAGTCAGGAGCAGAGACAGGAAGAAACGGAGTCTGGAACATATAGCTAAGACCCTGGGTACGGCAAAGGTTGGCTGTGCTATCACAAGCACTGCGAACAGGGCTGGCAGTGTGCCAGGGACACAGGTAGGGCTATGCCTGTCCTTTCCTATGACTCACTGCCAGGTGTGACTTACGAACGCAGATGGGCAAGGCCTCTGCAAAGCTCTCTCTCTTTATCCCATGGAGTCCGATAAAGAGCTGGAAAGCACCAGAGCGTGATTGAGAGTCTCCATCTGTCCTCAGTGAGATCACGTCCAGGAGGGCAGCTCTTCCTGGGCTGTATCCTTTCTGCAAACCCAGGCTCTATGTGACTGTGGGAATTTAGGTATGTGTGTGTGCGCATATACCCACAAAAGTATGCATCAGCTTGTGTGTACACAGGTGTCTCCGAACCCACTTGTCTACTGGAGTACGTGTGCATTTCACAGTCGTGTCTGGTGTCTGTGTGTGGAGATGGGTGGCTGGAGGGGAGTGAAGTGACTGTGCTTACTGCTCATACCATAAACTTGAGCTATTGTTTTCATAAATAGGAGGCTGGAGATCTCGCCGCTTCCACCACTGTGCTGTTGCAATCATATTACCGCGGGAGGCTTCTTTCATTCTGCAGGCGTGAGCATGTGAACCAGGGCCGCAGAAGTCCGCTCCATGGACACTCCGGGGACCTCCGCTTTGTGCACGGAGTTCCTAAGGCGAGGCACCGCAGCACCTCATGGCCTTTGTGTTGGCGGTCAAAATAAAACAACAGAATTCTCTGGGAGCAAAGGTGAGGTCACCTCAGTGCTCCCTGATAAATTCCTGGCAGTGCCTGTATTGACAGCAGCTCACTAAGTGCCCCCTGGACATCTGGAACTGATCCCGCCTCTGGCTTTCCAGGTTTGATCCTTGGGAGGCTCTTGATGATTTCATGCAACGTTGTCAGGACAATGAATGATATGACCCAGCAGAGACAGAGCAAGAACACTTTGGGCACAATGACACGGGCATTTACTCCAGCCTCGGGGGAAGGAGTAAGCAGGGAAGCTTTCCAGAGGAAGTGTGTGTGTGTGTGTGTGTGTGTGTGTGTGAAGGGGTGGGAAGCAATTATGTAGAACCATGAGAACTCAGTATGATCCAAGAGGAACCTAGCTGGGCTCAGGCACCAGCACCCTTGTATGACAGGAAATGACAACTTGGTTTACTCGAGGGCAGAATCCTCCCACTGTGGTCGCCTGGTGCCTCTTGCAGGTGACAGGAGGGTTCTTTCTTAGCACTGGAATGTCCCCAACACAGTTGGAGTGCCAACAAGAGGCTATTGTCAACCTCTCTAGCCCACTGCTCCCTGCCCAGCGCACCTGCGAACCGGAACTCTCTGGCCTCCCATCTCATCCATGTCTAGCCTGGGGCCACTCCTGGGCTCGGGCTCCTCTTGGCCCCTCCAGAGCTACTCTGTCTCTTGTGCCCATTCTGCCCCCAGGAACTGGCTAGCGCCAACCACCTGGATGGGCCTCTCACTCCAGGACAGCCAGGCAGCAGGTCTGGGCTGGAGAACGGACTCTATCAGTTGCCTGCACAGAGACCATTTTTCACAGTCTGTATCCTGCTGCTGAAGGCCACCACTTCTGTTGGTGGCCCTTCCCTTACTCTGTATTTACTCCTGGGGCTCTCAAAGCTCTGCCATCCCATGGCTAACCACATGCCTCAGCAACTCCAGCTGGGCTTGCCCTCTCTCAGTAGCCCTTCTGTTAAATCTGTTTCATGTCACCTAGCTGGAAAGCATCACTCCTTGCTGCCCAGGCCTCATCTCTCTCCAGAGGGCTCTGCTCATTCTGTGGCCTTTGGGCCCAATCCACCCCCTACAGAAGGCAGGTGGTAGCTGCAGAGCCACACAGCTTCTGGTGACACCAGCCAGCACTGGTCTCTCCTGCCTTGAACCCAGGTCACAAGAAATGTGCTGTTTCAGTATGTTTGGAAGAAATCCCACTACCATCCTGGATATGGGCCCCTGCTTCTGTGCTAGCCCCTTCATTCCCCTGCTATTTCCATAGGGACAGGAAGGAGGGCCACCCCAGTTCCTGCACACCTTCAAGTATCCAAGCCCTCCAGCCCATCCCATCAGGCCTGGGCTGACTCCTGCTACAGTGCTCTCCTCCAGCCCCAGAAGCACATTCTGTCTGCAGCCAGGCAGCACTGTGCCCCTGACACCTGTCTCCATGCTCACCCCTGCTAGAAGCAGTCTGGGCTCTGGGGCTCACCTGCCCATCTGGATACTTTTCAGCCTGGAACAGGCCACTGTACTGGCAGAAGGCTCAGATCCAGCTTCAGCCTCAGACCTAGTAAGCAGAGTACTCCCAACAGGGCTATGTTGCCTGGAAACCAGCCTCGGCCACCCTGGGTTGGGTGAATACTGTGACCCTGGGCTCAGCTAGGGATCACAAAATGAGGGTTTCCAAGTGGGTTCAGAGGAGCAGGAAGAAGGGGATAAAAGTCCAGAAGTGGGCTGGGGCTGGGGCCGGGGTCGGGGTGAGGACAGCCAGAGTGCCCAGGGCATCAGGTTCCACCCTCAGTGAGCTCACTGCAGGAGAGAACTGCCTGCAGTATGCTAAGCGCGGTAGAGATATCTTGGCATCGTGTCTCACCGCAACAGGAACAATTCTTGCCTTTTTCATGAGGACACAAGAAAGGACAGCTGCATGGCTGGAAACGCAGTCTGATGGCCGGCGCTCTGTCTCCAGGCTCCAGTCCTTAACCAGAAATCTACAGACTTCCCCGCCCACCCCGGCTGTGTCTGGCCCTCTGAGCCGGAGGTGCGATCCCTCGCCTTTGGACTAAGCTGCTGTCCCAAGCATTACCAGTTCCACCCCTCCTCTGTACTCACTCTGTCCCCCTTCTGTGGTGCTTTGGTGGCACCAGGGCCAGGGTCCCCAGCACCTCTGTGTCGATGTCTCTTCCATTTATCACTGGGCTACTCTCTTGCAGTGACCGCATTGAGAAACAAATGGCTTCCTCCCTTAGTAAATCATGTGAAACGTCACGGCCGGGGACAGCTGGTTAGAACACAAGCTACTACTTTCCTACAAGGTGAGGACATTGAAGGTACAAAATGTCTGCAGAGCTGCGCACAGGCAGTGCCCGGCCCGCCAGCTCAGCACATCCTGGCTTCCCTCCACGTGCCCCTCTGCCTCGGGCTCCGAGCCAGCCGGCCACGTGGCTCCCTCCCCAGCCCTTGAGAAAACAAAGCCATCTTTCCGGCTGGTCACCTGGGCACAGGGAGGCTTGGGAGACCCAGCACCTTGTCATTCCACAGCACCTCGGGTGGGTTAGCCTCTCTCTTCTCTGCTTCTCAAAACTGCAAATCTCCCCTGTGTGGTTCCTTGAGGTGTAAACTGACTGTCTTATTGGACTCTCTCATAGCCCTCGCCAAACAGAACTTTGGGTCTTTTTTCTTTTCTCTGTCCTGAGGCTCCTAGTCAAGGCTGCCATCCTGCAAAGCCTCCCTTTTGGAATGAATCTCATGTCCATCATTTATAGTTAGTATGATTTTTTTTTTTTTTAGGTTTTTTGAGACATGGTCTGGCTTTGTAGTTCAGGCTGGCTCTGAAATCACTATATAGCCTTGAACTGGTGGCAATCCTCCTGCCTCTGCCTCCCAACTGCTGGGATTACAGGCATGTGCCACCATGCCCAAACACGTTAATATGAATTTAAACCCATGAAATAGTTCTCCTATTTGCAATTCAATCTTTCTGGCTGGAAATTAGTCTGCAACAAGAGACATTTTCCCATGAAGGGGATTTCAGTTCATAATCCCACAAAGCAGAGAGGCATTCTGGGAGGTCACAGCTTTTCTGCAGACTGGAAATTCCATAACTCCATTTACCTGTCCTCTTTTCAGCTTGGAATCGGTTGACTTCTTCCCTCTGCTCTTCTGTTCTCACTCCTGCTTTTGTCCCTGGGGTTTAGAAGTCTTGTTGACTTACTTTTCTGATTCACCAAAGAACCAATACGAGAGAGCAATGACCTGCCCAGGATCCCACAGCACGTCCCTGCAGAGCCAAGGCCGGCCCCAGGCTTCCTGGCTCCTTGCGATGTTCTTTGCACTCGGCTGTGCCAAGATCCATAAATAACTCTCAGCCAAACACCAGACTGCAGGGTGAAGCCTGGTGCAATGACACTGGCGGCTTTCGTGTGTTTGAGAAACGTATTCCTAGAAGCATTTGGTCTAGAAAGAAAGGGCCCTGATGCCTCCTGGGTGGTCACAGGGACAGAGCTAACTGTTGTTACCCTAGGCGAATTCTGCGACAAGGACTTCGGTCTTCTTTCCCAAGCAGCCCAGAATCCCCATCCGTGGAAGGAGCCTCTCTCAGAAGGACTGGTCCAGCAAGCTTTCCTAGCTAATTCTTCCTCACCTGAGAGCACAAAGCCCTTCCCTGTCTGAGCTCAGTCTTGGCCTGAATTTGACATGAATTTGTCCCAGAACTCATAGAAAGACATAGTGAGCCTGCGTGAACTAACGGGCACTGGAAGCAGACTTCCAGGCCTTAAGTCCTACCTCTGTCCCTAAAACAGGACAAAAGGGCCCAGTGACCCCCAAGAGGTACTCGTTACCTGTTCTTTACCCGTGGCTGCCCCAGACACCTTACAACCAGCCATGGTGACATCAGGCACCCCTGCATGCAAGGGGATAATTTACTTTGGCTGTGAAGGTGCCAGTCACAGTTCCTCCCAGCAGACTGCCCCTGAAGCCTCTGTGGGTGACTCTGCCCTTCCCCAGCCCTCCTCAGTCAGGTCAGCACGCAGTCCCTCCATTCCCACAACTGAACAGGAAGTCTGACACTACACACACAGGCACGCACATGTGCATGCACACGTGCCCACGCGGACTGCTTCTTTCTTCCTATAAGTAGCCTCGTCACCACCTCAGGGAACCAATCCTCCCTCGTTCCCACTCTGCTGCAGCCTAAGTCCTAGTAAAAGCCTTTTCGGGTAGTGCATTTTACCTACTCACAATTTCAACCTCAAGTAGAGTAGAGTGAGCTGGTATGTTAAGAGGTAGTAACAACCAAACCACCAATAGCTGGGGCTAGTAACAATGAGGACGGCTGGCAGCCTACACAGCAAGGGATAGTGGCGAGGAGGCACCGTCTCTGGTGGCCAGAAGAAAGTTCCTGAGGCCTGCAGTAGCTGCTGGCTCTGAGGCCAGGAAAGTGTCGGAGGTCTGCTAACATCAAGAGCTGACAGAGATTCAATGCAAAGCTCAGGGCCGTTAATGAGAACTACAACCTGCCTTTTCATGATTTCCATCCAAATTAGGAGAAAGAGCCTTCAGCTGGTTGGTGACACCATTTCCCAGCTGTGCAGCTTTGGGCTATTTATTTAACCTTGCTCTGCCTCAGAGGCCCCATTTGTGAGGGAGGGACAACTTTGGCACCTGCCTCCCAAGTTGTAGTGACACCTAAATGAAGTCAGCACACAGCAAACACTTAGAACAGGGCCCGCACGAGTTAAGTGCTCACCTATAGGTACCTGGAAGTTCTCCGTGCCTCTCTTCAGACCCTCGCACAAGTCTCTCTGCTCTTCCCATGGAAGTAAGTCTCATGAGCTTTGCTTAAAAAGGCTGGAGTCAGGGTGGGAGGCATCATAAAAGGAATGTGCATAAAAACTGCTCACATTTAATTTTTTTTAACTGAGATGTAGTGGCCGCACCCATTCACACTTTGTCCTATCATCAGGCTGAACCAAACCAAGAAAACAGTAAGATAAGCAATGTCCTGTGTGTGTGTGTGTGTGTGTGTGTGTGTGTGTGTGTGTGTGTGTGTGTGCAATAGATTTGTGGAGTTTTTCCTTTTGTTTGAAATTAGCATTATCTAGATCGGGTTGTTATCCTATAATCTTTTTCTTTTTTTTTTTTTGATGTGTTCCTTGTTTCTGATATACAGATTTGTGAGTCCTGAGAAATATAATAATGGAGAAAAGAAAGAATGCTCTGAGGGAGCCAATGCTACATAAATATTTTAAATCTCAAACGAACTCGGGTTCTGTGCACACCACTCTCTTTACTCTCCCCCCTTTACACTGTGGAGCAGTAAATCTGCGCAGCTCTGAGCCAACAACCAGCAGGACCCAGAAACGTCACCTCCTCCCGTGGTGCGTGGCCTGAGTACTGATTCTCTGTGCATCTTGGGGAGCCTAGGTGTGATGTGGACGCTGCTGCCCAGGCTGCCTTAGAGTCCCAGTGCCCGCAGTTTAGTGACCATGAGCTCAGGGTAGACAAGGACCGCCAGCTGTGGGCAGTAGGAAAGTCCCTTGGCGGAAAAATATATCCCCTACTGGCCTGTGGTAAATGCCTGGAATTCCACCATTAGCAATGCATTCTTTTAGTAGTGCCACAGCATTCTGGGGCCACTGTTTTAAAGTGAAAATGTCCCTCCGGGGAGTAACATGTGAAGACCCTGACACTTTCAATGAATGAATGTTTCAGATCGCTGCTGAGAAGGGAGGTGAGAGCTGATGGCTGGGATGGTGGGAGTGTGGCAGAGGAGTAAAAGGAGGGAGGCGACCCGGAGGGCCACGGGCTTCCTGGTGACCCATTATGATGCTGCTGCTTTCATTTTATTTATGTATTGTTTGTGCAGTGCCCAGGATGGAACCGCGCCTTGTGCTTGCCAAGCATGTGCTCTGCCGCTGACCTGCACTAAATATGACGTTTTTGAAACACGGCCTCAAGTTTTGACACTCTTTTGAGTGAGAGGCAGGACTCAGTGTCTTTTTCCCTTGAAGCTGGCCGGCCTTGTGACTGTGTCAGCCAACACGGGGTGCCCGAAGTGCCTCAGTGGTGTCCCTGAGCTTGGCTCAGAAGAGCCCCACAGCTTGGTGTTGTTTGCTGGAACTGACTGTTGGAGTCCCGGGTCACGGCGGGAAGTGCCTGTTCCTCGGAGCTGGGTGTTGGAAAGACTTTCCTGGTAGTCAGGACCAGGCAGTCCTCGCTTGCTGGCTATTCCTGCTGGGACCCAGCTACCAAGCAAAGCCCCCAGAGCCATCTGTCCACCAGCTGGTTGCCACAGGGTGAACCCTGCGGAGAGCTGTGTAGTCTAGGGAACTGCAGAGTGATGAAACAGTGGGACAGAGCCAGCACCCAGAGCTGGCCTCATGGGACCGGCCTCACAGGTACGCTGACACACAGTGCCCGACACACTGTGTCTGAGAGCTGTGATGGGAGACAGAGGGCCTGGACGGCTGGATCCAGAGGAAAGCAGCTCCTCAAGTCCCGGGGGACAGCATGGCCACATTTGGGCTTGACCTTCGGCCCTACAGATCAACTGTCAGTTAGGCTGCCCAACACTCTGCATGCCCAGGTGGAGAGTGGAAAACATGAAGGAGCCCTGCTCATCCCCTTTCCAGAGCAGGAAGCCGAGTTTCTGCGACATCAATCTGCAGCCTACAAGAACAGGACCTGGCACTGTTCTTCCAGATCTCTAGAGGGACACAGCAAGGCTTGAAATCAGAAGCATGAATGTGGGGGACATGACAGCTTTGCTGCTTCAACTCAAATGCCTCAGTTTACTTGTCTGTGAAATGGGCACAAATGCCCACAATAGGGTAAATGTGAGTTACATAAGGGAGGTGGGGTAGGACAGGTCTGGTATACACAAACACCTCCTTCACTTTCATGCGCCTCCCAAGCCATGGGCTTGTCCCTCCTGCCTCTCCCTCAGGACCGACCCCACCAGAGTAGTTCATCTCAGTGTCCTGTGGTGCACTCTCTTCCTCACTAAGAGGCTTCAGTTCAGAGGCAGAATGAGGTTGACTCTCTGAACCTGCCTCCTTGGGCTCCCCGGGCCTCTCTGCTCACCCAGACTGGCCCCCTCAGAGTGCCCCAGAATTGAGAGTGCCGCCAGAGGCGGGCCCCTCCTTGACACAGTCAGCAGCTTATGTTGGGGTACATTATTTTCCCTTTTTTCTGAGGGCAACCAGAGATCAGAAGTGTCACATGGGAGAGGAAATAAAGTAAAGCAAACACCAGTCCCCTGGCCCAGCCACAGCCAAGCCTAATGGTGGCCCCTTCACAATTTGTCCTCCAGACGGCCAAGGGCCACGTGTCTAGGGCAGGCTGCTCTTGCCTTAGGAATCTAAGGATTCCGGAACCCTGGATTGACCTGTGAGAGAATGAAGAGGAAGAGGGAGCAAGGAGGGGCCTGAACTCAGGGGAAAACTGTCTCCAGCCCAGGCCCACCCCCAGGGATGCAAATCTGCAGCCACAGAGGCCCCTGGCTGAGCCCCACCTAGAGGCAGGTCATCAGGAAATCCTTCCCCCACAGATGAGCAGGTTCTGTTAGCACACTGTAAATGTTCTGGAAAAAATAGGGAGGGTTCATTAGAGAGCGGGGCAGAGTTGGGAGTTTAAAAAAAGAAGGCTGAGACTTTGATGGACGAGACGTAAGCTCTTTTCTTCTCCGAGGAGGGGAGCAGTGGCCAAAGGCTGGGTCCCAGGCCCCCAGGGGTTTGGGGCCCTCTCCCTCACCTTCCCCACAGCCCACCTCCTGAGGCCCAAATTTGAACATCACTGGTTTATTTGGGAGAAACACAGAGCAGCAGGGGGAGAGAAGAATGTGAAACAAGGGGTGTTTGCAGGAAGGTCACCCCACTGGGGGCTACTAAGGCTCAGTCCTGCTGGGCATCCTCTCACCTCTGAGAGATGGTGTGGAAAAACACACCGGAGTCTCCTGCCTCCACATGGAGGGTGTGGGAGCTGAAGAATTAGCTTCCAATGCCTCACTGAGGCCCTTCCGACAGTCTGCCCTGCAAGCAAGCCAAGAGAAAGTGGAGACAGTCGCTGGCTAAGGCCACCCGGGCTGCTTGGATGACACACACAGGAACGGGTGGGGGTGGGCGTGGGGGCGTAGGAGAGCTATGCGGGGCCACACCGGTGCCCGCTGCACTTTCCCTTCCAACCTGCCTCCTGGCCTTCTCTCTCACCACTTTATCTGCGCCTGCCCAGCTGAGCATGTGCTTGGTGTAATCTCAAGCAAAAGTAGCCATAACGCCTCAGGCGCTCCCTCCAAGCCCCCCCCTCCCAAGGACACAATGGGAAGCATCAGCCTGCCTTGGAGGGTGACAGAAATGGCCTGGGGGGGGGGTGGAGGGGAGTTAGCTCAGTGGTTCCGGCGCCTGTCTTGCAAGCGCAAGGTCCCGGGTTCGATCCCCGGTAACCACATACAATATTGGACGTGGAAACTCACCCCAGCAGCAACCAGTACCACTCGGGAGGCAGAGGCAGGAGAATTGCTGTGATGTGAGTTTGAGGCTGAGCTCAGGGCCAGCCTGAACCACAAAGCGAGACCCTGTCTCAAAAAACCTAAAAAAAAAAAAAAAAAGATGGCCTTGGAGCCAGCGGCAGGACTCTTGCCTCCTGTGTGTGGCCAAGACTCCCCTCTTCTTGCTCTTGCCTTTAGAAAGGACGCTTAGGCCACAAGTTGCCCTTTCCCGAACATTCGTGCCCTGTCTTGCTTCTTTTAGCCCCGCTTGCCCCCAGGTCCCCTGGTTGCCTTAGCACCCCTCACCTTCTCCTGGCGGGCCCCAGACCACCCCCAGTTCTGCTAAGCCTCCACATTTTGTAGAGTTGGGCTGGGCTGTCACTGCTGTGACCAAGCCTTGACATGGAGCGGTGAGTTTGTTTTTATTTTCCGTTTCCACGGCTCCCTCTCTCCCAGGAGCGGGAGGTGCTGGGGAAGCTGTAATTTGCTAAACAGGCATTAATCTTCACATCAATCCCGAGAGGCAGGTAGAGCCGCTCAGTCAAAACACACAGTGCCATGATTAGAGGAGGCTGGCAGGATAACGCAGGGGATTTGCCCCTCCCCAGCCAAGCCCGCTTCCTGACTTTGCCCTTGCCCTGGGGCTGTGGCCCACAGCGAATGTTCTCCATGCAGAGGGGCAGTGAAGCCAGGCGCCCAGGCCTCCCCACTGCTCCCCAGAGCCCCCAGTCTCTCGGCGGCCCTCCCTTCTTAGAAAGGTCTAGAGAAAGCAGCACGGCCCAGGGGGAAAGCACACGCAGGCTTGGATTTTGCTGTCACTTTTTTCTATTCAGCAAATATTAATGAGTCCCTATTATGTCCCTGGCACTTTTAGGTTCTGGGGACATAGTGATAAACACTGGAGTTTTAGGAGAGTCAATTAATAACACTCTTTTCTTCCCCTCCTCGAGCAATTGAGAACTAGACATAGAAATCTGAAAGGTGGAGCTCAGAAATGCCCTTTATTACAGAAAAGGCTATCTGGGTGGGTGTGTCTTGAGATCTGTCACCGCAATTGTCTTGCTGCCACTCGTCCCAGAATTGATCTTTCCCACTCAGCTGCAGGCAGAACCAAAGACCACAGGGGCCCGGCTCTCCTGCCCCCTTTCTTTGGGCTGACTCATGAATTAGGTAAGTCGCTGCCTTTGTCTAGGTCCCCACCACCCCCAGGAGCCCCAGAGATAAGGGTGTGGCTGCAAGTGTGGTATTTGGAAGGGGACCCCACAAAACACTGGGAGGCTGTGTGGAGGTGAGCCAGGGATGGGGAGGCGGTCAGTAAGGAGAGTTGACTGAGCACCTTCCGGGCACCCAGGGAGACACTGAGAATCATCCCACCGCAGGGGTGCAACAGCCCCCATGTCCCTTCCACCTTTGACTGAGGACAGCTCTACAAGCCCTCCCTGGGGACTCTGGTGGGCTCTGGAAGCCAGTGAAAGCTCGCAGGCTGAGTCACAGGGCCTGGCAGTGAAGGCGAACTCAGGCTCTTCCTCACTCTGCAGGCGAGGGCAGCTTCCCCGGCTGTGGCGGTCTGGCCACTCCACCGCCACTCTGATGCATGGGTGGGAGGCCTGGAAGCCTTCGACACCCCGCACCCCATCCCACCCGTATAGAGTGGAAAGGGAGCAGAGGACCCCCAGTAACCAGAGGCAGACTAGAGAGGACGCAGGCCCCAATTTTACTGCTCATTCCCAGGCTACGGGTTCGGACTGGGACCCAAAACAAATCTTCCTTCAGCACTAGAGGCCCCAGTGCAGTGAGCACACTCATGCACAAGTATGTACACACGTAAACATACATGCATGCACACATGAACACTGTCTTGCTCATATTAAGGACATCCTCAAACAGTGTACATGGTCTCCAACCGGCCAACATTTTCTGACGTTTTGATGGTGTAAAGTGACACACCCTCAGTAGAAGTGCACTTCTGTTGTTGAACTGGCATTTTCCCCTGGGCAGGCGCCGCGATGCTGGCAGGGAAGCTGGGGTAACTGCAGCCTGCGGTTCCCAGGCGGGCCCTCCGCCACCCGGAGAACAAGTGATCTCTGCAGGGCGCCGTGTTGCTGAGCGGCGGTGAGCGGCCGTGTGGAAGTGTTAAAAGCATCTTCAGCTGAGGACTGTTCAGCTTGTGGTAGGGTTATCAGGACATAAGTGAACGTACATCAGTGAGAGTCTGCATACACGACATGCAAATTACCCACTTTCACAATACATACTTGTGTGTGTGTGTGCAAGCACATAGGCACACATTCACAAACATCCTCACAGAGACACACACACTCATCCACAGCTGCCTTCTTCTGGCTTCTGGGATCAAGTCAGGCAAGTAAGATGTTAAAAGGCAACCCTGGAGGGCCAAGGATATAGCTCAATATCACCACACCTGCCTGGTGGCACAAGGTCCCAAGTTCGATCCCCGGTATCACACACACAAAAAAAGGCAACCCCAGGCAAATGCCCTTTTCAGACGCATTCAGGGTGGTATGGCTCTAGACGATGTGCTTTTTTTTTCAAAGGGAATGTCTGAATAGAGGTGAATACTCCATTATCTTTGACCATTTCTCCCACAAATGCACAGCTCAGGATGTGTCCAGAGTTGGGCCTTTCCCTGGACTGTGACCTGCAGGCCCAGCAGCTGGGTTTCCTGTACCCTGCCTTGGGAGCCCTCCCTGTGCAAGAGAAAGGCCTTTCTGGGCAGGGCTCATGCTCAGGCTTCAGGCCCACATGTACCAGCCAGCTCTGTGCTTCTCAGAGGGCACCGAGAGGAAAATGTATCTCCCACCAGGCATGCCCAGGGGCAATGGCACTGACCGGGCCTGGTACTAGAACACTGCTGTGGCCCTGGCATAGGTGGATGGTGCCAGGCCCCTGTATATACCCCACCTCCTCCAGTGGGCAGGGCAGCCTTGCTTAGAAAAGACCTGCTTTAGCCAAGAAATGGGTGTTCCAGGGCCTGGCGATTATGTGGCCAGCTAAAGGCCAAAAGGAGATGGACAGATCTTGGCTGTTGAGAGAAAGGAAGCTAAAGGAGCCATTGCTTTTAAGAATATGGATGCTGGGCCGGGGAGTTAGCTCAGTGGTTCCGGTGCCTGTT
>PVIR01006765.1:24572-64504 GCA_004026965.1 Petromus typicus
AACAATACTGGGCGTGGAGACCCACACCCAGCAGCAACCAGTACCACATACCACAGTGCCGGGCGTGGTGGCTCACGCCTGTCATCCCAGCACTCGGGAGGCAGAGGCAGGAGGATTGTGATGTGAGTTTGAGGCTGAGCTCAGGGCCAGCCTGAACCACAAAGCGAGACCCTGTCTCCAAAAACCTAAAAAAAAAAAAGAATATGGATGCTGGCATTTCCCTCTAAGTAAAGATAGAAGAGGCTGTGTGTAGAGGACCCAGTTCTTGTAGGTTTTCTTCTTTGGGGTGGCTTCGGGTAAGGAACACATGAATGGAGAAGAGAGACAATTCAGAATGTACCAAGATGGGCCACCTCAGGGAACAGGTGCACAGGCCTAGCATGAGGGGAAGCGAGCCAGCCAGGCACTGCCCCCTCCCTGGACAGCTCCCGAAGTCAGGGGTCAGTCAATGCCCAGGGAACACCTCCCTTAAAACAAACACTCTAAAGCCTGGCTCAAAGGACAGACAAGAAAAACAAAGCTTTTTTGTTCCTTTCATTAGTCCCATCAGCAAAATTAAACAAACAAACAAACAAACAAACAAAAAAACTCCACAACCTCCAAAGGAAATGGAAAGCGAATTCAGTTTTGCTGTCAAAGCTATGGCCCCAAAGGAAGAAACTCTTCTAGGTTACAAAGAATCCAAGATCAACCAGAAGTATCCCCACTGGGGGATACTTAGAAGAGGACTTAGAAGAGGGCTCCTCCCAATAGCCTCTGAACAATGAAACAGGATGTCAGCTACTTTTTACTGGATGACAAAGGACCCCAAGACTTCCTGGCTTCAAACCAGCGCCATCTATTTTGCTCACAAGTCTATGATAGGTCATTGGGAGCAGGCCTGCCAGGTTCCCTCATGCAAGAGGGAGAAGAACCAGGATTGACCTCTACTGAGCAGCTACCAGGCTCTGTGTTTCCTTTCCAGCCTGAGGGCTTCCTCTGGCTTCTAGAGCCTGCTGGACTCCCTAGGTTGGGTGTGGAACACTGGCCACTCTTCCCCAAGAGCAGTCCTCGGCCAAGAGCTAAAAACTCTCCAGTTCCTGCACCCTTCAGGAGGAATAACTTTTGGTGCAAGATCATCACTATTTCTCAGGGGGTGACTGGCAGGATTGTTGCTCACTGCAAGAATTGGCTCCATAACATTTCCATTATTGAGTGAGTCCCTGTATTGGTCCATTTTGTGCTGCTATAACAAAATACCCAAGGCTGGTATTTACTTTAAAAACAGAAGAGGTTTATTGAGATCATGATTCTGGGAGTCTAAGAAAATAGCACCAGAATTCTGACAGAGGCTTCTCTGGTTGCCTCCCCACATGGTGGCAAAGCACAAAGGGAAATATCCATGTCCAGAAGGGGCCAAAGCACATGGGACAGCCTCACTGGATCATAGCCTCTACCTGCAAGAACTAGCTCCTTCCAAGAGACCACCAATAACCTCCTTCAAGGACAGAGTCCCCATGACTTACCTATCTTCCACAAGGTCACCTCAGCATCTCCAAGAAAGGATCAAGATTCTAGCTCTTAGTTTGGGGGGTGATGATCATATCTAAACCATGGCTATGGTCAGTCTGGAAGCTTTGCTCTAGCCAACTGCTGGCTATAACAAAAGAATAAGTGGGCCCCAGCTTTCAGCTTCCTATAGTTTACCCCAGGCTTGTTCTCATGCTAATGCAAGTTCCCAAAAGTAGCAAGAGGACATGTGCTGTAGTGTAAATGCCTTGAAGCCTTTGCTTCCCTTATATTTACCACCCACCAAATCAAGTCAATGACCAAATAGAAGGTGAGCATGGAAGGGAACTACTAATAACCAGGGAGGAGTGAGGAGCCAGTGTTGCAATCTGCCACAGGCAGCGTGGCCCTGGCATAGTCATCCAGCCTGGTGCAGGCAGCTACTGGCCCAGTCTTCCCACAGGAAATGCAGACCCTGAGTAGCACCTCCCGCCAGGCTGTAGGCTTAAGCAGGACCCAGCCCACACTGGCCTTATAATCCCAGACCCAGATCAAAGCTCCAGGCCGGTTTGTGGGGTGCAGGGACAGATACTGGGTGTGACATGGTATTCCGGCACATTACCCTTGGCGAGATGGGTAGCATAATGGCTTATGCCCATCCTGATCCCCGAAGCCCTCTGAGGCCTACCTACAGCCCTCATCGGCCGTCCTTGATCTAGTCAGGGACACCTAGGGCTTGTGTCGACAGATGATTACTTTCACCTCTCTCATTTGAAAAATGGCCCATGTTTAAGGATTCATAAAACTTAGGGAATGCATCACTGAGCCTATAACGGCGTGAAAGCCCCATGTAGAGAACGACTTAAAAAGAAGATTCATCAAACTAATTACTTCTTCCCACACCCCCCAGCCCCACCCCCGCCCCTCTTTCCGCTTGGCCTGCTCAGAAAGATGTACAGCTTCGTGGCCTGGGCTGCTTCAAAGCCACACTCCCCAGCCTGCCAGCGTGGGCGGGACACCGAAGTACCCGCACCTCCATATTTCTCTGGCTTTCTGACCTGGCAGGAGCTTTCCTGCTGATTCATCTATTTCAAGGGCTGCAGCAAAGCCAGGATACCTAGGGGCGGGCTGAGGGGGGAAGGGGACAGGAATATTGAGACACTGGATGGCTCCCTGTCACCCACCTCTCCGAGGCAGATTCTACATGCCCCTGTTTGATGTCCCATGCCATATTCCCTGCCCTCTGAGGCCGCCCTCTGAGCTTCCCCTAGCAGGGGACAGTTCTTGAGCTAATGCCTGGCTCCTCCAGAGCAACACTCAACAAGTGAGGGACGTGAATCTGTGGATGAATATTTCAGCTTTACATCGATGGTGAGCACAGGGGCAGCCCCACAAAATATACCCTCCCAGACCCTGTGAATGTACCTTTATTTGGCAAAGGGATCTTTGCAGATGTGAACACGGGTCTCAGGGTCAGATTGCCCTGTATTACTCACATGGGTCCCAGATGCAATGACAAGTGTCCTGGGAAGAGAAGTGGAGATGACACATAAAGGACAAGGTGACTGAAGGTGGAGGCAGAGAAGGAGGAGATGGCATTTATGACCCAAGAAATGCCCAGGGTCACTGCCCGGAACCAGGAGCTCAGAGACACGCACAGAACAGAATCCAGCCGAACCACAATTTCAAGCTTCCAGCCCGCAGAGCTGTGGGCAATTGGTTCCTGCGCCAGGCTCCCAGTTGGTGGTATATTGTCGCAGAAACCCTGGGACACAAAGACAGCCGCTCTCAGCGGGACAGTTCCAAAGGGTGTTCAAAACGATCCTTCAGGGGGTCCCAGCAGGATAGAACCCTGGGGGCACCTAGCTCCTTTATGCTCCTTTTTTCTTTTCCCTCTTCCCTGTCTCAGGCCCCCACTGCCCTCCTGGCATTGCTAAGGATCCTCACTAGAGTGAATCCCTGCACCCAAGTCCTTGTCCACAGTGGGAAAACCCAAACTAAGGGCACAGCGCTCCACGGTACTCATGCTCATTAACCCGTCTGATCATTATTTATGAGGGAGGCTGTGGGGCCTGAATATGGGGCCCAAAGACATCCATATCCTATTCTCAGCATCTATGTGTGTTATCTTATATGCCCCCCCAAAATATTGCAGATGTGATTAAGCAAAGATCTTGAAATGGGGAGAGCATCCTGGGTTAGCCAAGGGAATCCCACATCATCCTGAGAGTCTCTGTAAAAGGAAGAGGGGGCAACGTGTCATGAGACCACAGAGGCAGCGCCACAGAGCCAGGAATACTGTCTGCCTGGGAGAAGCCAGCAGTGAAGACTGGTTTCTGCCCTGTAGCTCCAGAAGGAGCCACGTGTGCTAGCACCCTCATTATAGCCCAAGAAGACTCACCTCAGATGTCTGACCTCCAGGCCTGTACGAGAATTAATGTGCATGTTTCAGCTGCAGAGTTTGGGTCATTTGTCACAGCAGCCACAGAAGACTCCTTGTGTCGGGACTGGGCACACTTGGGGAGCCGTCTCAGCTCAGTCACTTGCTGGCTGTGGACCTTGGGCAAGGCGCTTGCCCTGTTTCCTCACTTCACAAGGTAGGACAGGGACAGCTGTCCCTTCCTGGTGGTGCTGGTGTGGGATAGAAGGAGGCGGGACTGGCACGAGCAGTCAAGGCACAATGGTGACTGGAAGTACTGTAAGCTGGTCGCTGTGCTCCACCTGTTGGAATTTACAGTCAAGTAAAATATAGTCCTGGCCTTTGGTAAATGAAATACAATTCTACTCTTTAAAGAGATCCCAGAGGAGTGATTAAGACAGCCCAGGAAAAGGGGACTTCTGAGTTACTGTCAAAAATGGAACCAAGGTGCTGCTTGGTATCTTGAGCCTCAGCCATGAGGGCTTGGGGACCGCAGCCCTCCACAGCCTCCTTGGCAGAAGGGCTCCATAGTAATCATGGAACCATCTGCTGCAGCGCTGGCAACCGAGTGTGCCACAGTTCTGATACCACCAACGACCTGCCCTTGGGCTTCTCACTGTCCCAGAGCCATCCAGAAGGGCAGCCAATGCAGGGCCTGGGTCCCTAGAACCCTGGAGACCCTGCCTTGGCAAGGGCAGGGACCGTGTGTGGAGTGTGGGGGTGATGTAGAAGGTTCTAGAGGGTGTAGAGCAGCTGGCACCGGTACTGAGGACCCACCAGGATGAGGAAAGGGACTGTGGGAGATTCCCTGGGGCAGAAGTGGAGGTGGGAAGGATTCACAGAACCCTAGGAAGGAGCAATCCCCAGGTGACCTCCCTGCCCTGGTCATGAGGGGAACCTATGAGTACACCCGCCAGTCCTGGCCTCACATACGCAAAGCCCTGGCCATGTTCTGCCATGGCAGCAAGGGCCCAGACAGGCAGGTGGCAGGGCAGCACGCCAAGAGGAAGGGGCACCTCGCTGGCCATCTCCGTTTCACCTGGGCTGGGCTGGCTCGCAGCTGTTGGCAGTGGCAGGGCTCAGGACAGGCTGGAGGACAGAGCGAGGGGAGGGCCGGGAGTGTGCCAGATGCCAGGACTTTCTTCTCTGTCACCTCTGCTGGGAGGGTACATGTGCACACGCTTTCTGGGGGGTGATTGGGCCTTGAGGCAAAGGTTTCAGGGAGACCCTGTGATGCAGTCTTCACAATGGAACACCTGGCACAGGTGAGCTCCTCTCAGTGTTGATTCTAATCATCACGGCATTTTACTATAATGTGAGCACTTGCAAACTACCCAAATGAACCACAGGAGGCGCAGCTAATAAATCCTCGCACGGCCTGCAGCACCACACTGGTGGTCATTAACAGATCCACGTAGACCTGTTGTTATTTAGAAAAACGTGAGCCATTTTTCTGGGATAAAGCAGCTTCTGAATTAGTTCATATGGTATGTCTTAATCCTGTTTAGATAAATATGTCTACGGAGGCCTCTCTATGTAAAATGGAGCAACCACTATCCACCCATTGTCATCGGATGCAGAAAACGCATCTACTGCACCTGCCGTTCGGCGAGGCCCAGCTTGGCACATCGTGAGGCATCAGTAGTTTCCTCTCGAGATCACGGGCTGCCTGGCACTGCAGTCACTGCCACTGACCAGTGTCGCCAAAACAGGTCAGACCTCCAGGGGACCTGCATATTGCCAGCGCAGGAGAAGATCCAAACTCAACTTTCGGAGCATGGCTTCTGCTGAAATACTGCTTTTGCACTGCTGAAAAGTTGAAAATGCCCAAGTGCAGCCATCCTAGACAGGCTGTCTGGGTGCAGACAGTCGCATCAGTGAAAATTTGGTACAGTGCATCAGCGCAGTTACCTCTGGGTCGGCGGAACTTCGAATGACTTTGGCTATTGTGACTTTGCTTATTTCTGTTTGGGGTTCTCCTTTCACTACAAATACAGGAAGGGCTGTGGGCAGAGCTCAGTGCATGCCTGGGGCTCTTAGTTCAATCCTCATAAGCAGCACAAATAAGCAAAGAGTGTGGTTAATGTACACAGCTTTTTTTTTTTTGCTTGTTTGGGTTTTTTGTTTTTTTGTTTGTTTGTTTTTGTTTTGCTTTTTGAGACAGAGTCTCACTGTGTAGTTCAAGGTGGCCTTGAACTCACTGTGTAGCTCAGGCTGGCCCTGAATTCACAGTGATCCTTCAGCCTCTGCTTCCCGCGTGCCGGGGTTGCAGGCATGAGTACTACACTGGCTTCCTTGTTTGTGTCCCCTCGACTGTAATGGAGGAAGCTGAGAGCCTTGGGGTAGCAGGGTGTTTGACACAATGGCCCACAGGGCCCTGAGACAGAGGCCCAGGTGCAGTTAAGGGGGTCACTGTGGTCACTCTTGCTGAAGAACAAGGCCAGGATATAAGCACAGAGCCAGCCCAGAGGGCAGGAGGCATGGGAGGGAAAGGGGCAGGGCAGGGACCTCGGGCTGTGACCACAAAGAGAAGCCACCTGGGGTGGGGTCTTAAAGCAGCCATGATGCGGGCAGGATCACAGAGACATGCTCAGCAGTACTTGAAGTTGGCGCCCTTCGCCACTCTGGGTACAAAGGAGTTAACATCCAAAACCTTCTCATGGAATCTGCTCGCATGATGAAGCCTCATTTGGGAAAAATGGGCTCAATTTGATATTTGATATTTGGAGAGCAATGAAATTGAAACCATTTCCATTTTTTAATGTCCAGCACATTGAGACACCCTCAGGTGTCTCAAATGAGTTTGTGAGCTCTCCATGCCCCCGTCCAGGAGAGGATTCACTTCCGGGCCCCAAAGGTTGCTCTCTGTGGTCAGAAAAGCAGATCCTGCAAGGTGGTGAGTATCCCTGAGCCAGAGCCCTCGGTGTGCTCCCAAGCGAGCAGCTTCCACAGAGGGCTGGAGGAGGACTAGGTTTTTCTTCCTCTCTTAGGTAATGAATTTGATCTAATGGGACTGTCTAAGTGCCCAGATACCGTGATGATAGGCACCCCATAAACATAGAGATAAACAGGTAGAGAGATATATAGAAGCGAGCATAATTTGCTTCTAAGTGCCTTTTCACCAGTATAAATAAAGCAAGAAAATAAAGTTGTTGGAGGCATTTGCAATACTAATGTAAGGAGGAAATTAAGCGGTAATTACAGCATTCAGGATAAATGAAAAGACCCACACAGTTTGCCAGCATGTGCAGGGAAGGAACAGGGGCGGGGAGGTGAGAGGAAAAACAGTAGGTTTGTAGGCCCCTGCCGGTCCTGGGGCCAGTGGAGATATGTCCCCAAGCTCCACTCAAGAGTTCTCTGCAGGTAGCTTCCTGTGTCCCTGCCAGAAGTGACTCAGCCAATGAGGGTTGGGAGCCCGAGTTTCCGGGCCTCTCAGTGGGACCAGATTCCGTTGCTCCACACAGTCCCTGCAGGGGGCAGCAGAGTCACACCCCCTCATCATAGTTTTTTACTGACTTTCTCGCAGGTCTCCCACAGCTAGCGGTATGGGCATCACCTCCTAAATCCCACCTTGTGCCTACGTCTTTCTCTCAGTCTGCCTGCTATGGGACTCAAACAAGGACAGGTAGCTTTGTGCCAGCTGTCCAGTGAATTGGTCAGGAAGTGCTGCTGAAAGTCTACCCACAGAGTCATACAAGGTGTACAGCTCACGCCATAAATAGCATGGTGCCCGACGTCAAAAGGAGGGGGTCAGGCTGGGTTTAATGCTCTGTCACGCTCTCTTGAAATTCTTGATGTTACATTTGAACCTATCTCCTTCAGTGACATCAGATGGGCTAGTGGAATGTGTGTGTGTGTGTGTGTGTGTGTGTGTGTGTGTGTGTGTGTGTGTGTATGTGTTGTACAGATACCTCGGTGGCAGGAAGGATATGGCAGACAATATAGTGCAAGTGATTGCCTTGGACCGTGCTACACTTTGCATCTGGAATGTTCTCAAGGCTTGGTCTTTTAGTCCCCAGCCTGTGGTGCTCCTGAAAGGTAGGGAACTTTGGGGGAGAAGGGCTAATGGGAGGAAGTTAGGTCACTGGATCCTAAAGAGGATATTGGGCTCTCCCTTCCCTGTCCTTTTCTTCTTTCTTCTTCTTTTCCTTTTCTTCCTCCCTCTCCGTTTTTTCTTCCCTTCCCTCTTCCTCCTCCTCATTCTTTTCCCATAACAACATCTCCACTGCTCATACCCTCCATGATGTACTGTGCAACCAGAGTCCAAAGCAAAAGGGCCATGTCACCATGGACCAAAACCCCTGAAACTGTGAGTACTAATAAACCTTCACTTCTTGAAAGTTGTTTATCTCAGGTGTTTTGTCACAGCAACAGAAGGCTGACTAACACAGTAACAGCTATGGATCAGGAAAGAAAATTGGCACAAGTTTTTGCTGGAACTCAGTAAGAAACCAGTTTGCCATTCAATGCCTAGAACTCATCCTTGTGTCATCTGCACAGCTCTGACAGAAAACCATCAATAGATTATAAGAAAATAAAATCATAGCCTGGCTTTGTGGTGCACACATGTAATCCTAGCACTCAGGAGGCTGAAGCAGAAGGATCATCATGAGTTCAGAGCCCACTTGGGCTACATAGTGACTTCATGGCCAGCCTGAACTACATAATGAGAACTTGTCTCAAAAAACCAAACTAAAAACAAAACAAAACAAAATAAAATCATACATATGAATGCTGCAAGTATCAAGAATTTGTTAGAAGTTTCCCCTCTTTTAAGAGTTTAGATTATTAGGTTTTGAAAATACTGCAGTGTTGCATGACAACTATCCACAAGCTTAAAAATAGAAATTAAGTGTAAAGATCATCAATATCAAAGGGAAAAAAGCACTATTTGCTCAGAAAAATCAATAGTTAACAAAGAAGATAATATTTTTTGAGTTGGGTCTCTCCATTTTTAAAATAAATTTTATTTTATTTTATTTTATTCTATTCTCATTCAACACCCTGCCCCATGTAGAAAAGCTTTGTTTCCATTTTTTCTTCAATTTTCACTTTTCTTAAAGAAGTTAACTTTTGGGCCCAGGATTTAGCTTAGTGGTTCCAGCACCTGCCTTGCAAGCTCAAGGGCCTGGGTTCAACTCCAGGTAACCACAAACAACAATGCCAGGCATGGTGACTCACACCTATAATCCCAGCACTCAGGAGGCAGAGGCAGGAGGTTTGCTGAGTTCGAGGCTGAGTTCAGGACCAGCCTGAACTACCAAGTGAGACCTTGTCTCAAAAAAAAAGAAGATAACTTTTAAAGTAATTTTCTAATTTTCTTTGTAACTGAAGATTCAGTGGTAGAATGCATAGATAAGTATTTTGAATCATATGAATCATCAAGCCACTTTGGATTTTTTATATGACCATGAGATATCAGAAAAATATTAAAATGCTATTGCATAACTTAACATTTAAAATTAAATTCAGACTTACATGGAACCTATTTGTATAGAATCAAAAATATTTAGAAAACTTACTCCATGAGAACCACCAGCTCTGGATGTACTTAAAGTAATTTATCAGAAATTTATCTCAATGTTGTTATACTCTATACAAATACCTTTCACAGCTCTAGTAACAGTTATACCAGCAGAAAGAGCCTTTTAGAAATTAGAAATTATCAGTTATCTGCAATTTCACATTTGCCAAGAGTGACTGATGCCGCTTTCAATTTATACGGCTAGAAAACGAAGCTGCTCAAAGTACCAACTTTACTGACCTAATGAATGAATTTGCAAAAGCCAGAGATATTATAATCAGTCGTGAAATCACATTAATAAAGGATTATTTATTATATTATAAAGTTATGACACAGTTTTGTTTTATAATTTCTAAGTGTATGTTGTTATTTGTGTATCATAGTTATCCTTATTTTGCTTTATATGTAATAAAATAATTTTAAAGGAAAAAGCTTTGCATTTCAGTGCCTTTAACGGCACTTTTCACTTTTCTTTTGCTCTTTGTTTTGCTTTGTAGTATTGGGGACTGAACCCAGGGACTTCGCAGCACAACAAACTACACCTCCAGCCCTTTTTCTTCTTTCTTTCTTTCTTTTTTTTTTTAGACAAGTCTCTCTAAATTGCCAAGTTGCCTGTGCTGGGCTCACATTGCCGTCCTCCTGCCTTGGCCAGCATGCCCAACTTCCCTGGCATTTTGAACAAGGAGCCCCACGTTTTCCTTTCACAATGAGCCATACTGCTTTGGCTTGTGTCTAGATCCCTGCCATGTGGTCATAGGTGGGGCTCTTCTTGGAGGTGGCTGGATCTAGAGTGTGTGACACTGGAATTGATTCGCAGCACAATGCCAGGCTCAGGGGCACTCGGATTAAGGGTGTGGGTGCTACCTGTATTAAGTAGTCTGGATAAGATGAAAGGGGCAGAAAGATGCTGTTCAGGTCCCTTGTTGCTTTTGCTGTCTTCTGCATGCAGTGAGCTGTTTCTCTTCTGCATTGTCTTCTGCCATGTACCACCCTGGCTTAAAGCCAGCCAACTATGGACTGAAACCTCTACAAACTGTGAGCTACATGAACCTTTTCCCCTTTAACTCTGGGTGTGGGGTATATTGTGCCTCAACCACAAGAGAAAAGTAACTAAGACACCCACTAATTATGTAGGCAGCCATGCCTGCTAAGTTTGCTCAGCAAGTTTTCAAGGACAGATAGGTGAGGCCTGTGGCCTCCAGAACCCACACTGTGATTTTATTTTCTTAATCCAGCTGCAACAGCCCTTCCGTGTTTGCCCACATGGTTGGCAACCATAATAACAGGAACTGTGTTCTATGGAGTGCATAAGAAGGGGGACCTGACACCTACCCTCCTTCCTTCCTTGGACTCCCAGATACCAGACTGGGAGAGGACACTTTGCAAAGAAAGTTTATTAGGGAGCAACTTGGGTAATGCAGCTGTAAGTGAAATGCCTGTGCCTTTGGGCAAAGGACGCTGCCATAATTGCAGCTTGTCTCCAGTGAGGGTCACTGCTGAGCCTTCAGCAGCCTGGACTGGGGAACTTGGCCAGGAAGAGGAGCTGGGCCAAGCAGGGCAGAACCTGTTTTGATCCCCTCTTGCACCTCTGCCTCAGCTACTTCCTCACCCCACTTGGAAAGGGCCTGTCCTCTTGTCTTCTGGGACATTTTGAAGAAGAGGTCAATTTGGAAGCCACAGCAATCCCTGCCTCCTCCTCCGCCCTTCCCTGAGCACACACTCCTGCATCTTGCTGCCTTTCCTGGTGAGGTGATAAAGGTGGGAAGGCTGTGCAACTTGGGTCCCCATGGCCATCTTCCCTGTGACTGCTGTATTTCTTGCTTTACCATTAACCCTAGCCCTCAGGGATCCCAGGGATTCCTCAACACTGCCTACCAGCAGTGGTGCAGGGCTCATTTCCACTCCCATGATGGCGACCCCTTTCCTGGTCACTCAGCACAGACAACCCAAAAGACTAACGCACAATAGAAACCCTACTGCACCCCTTCAGAGCATGGAAACCTCCAGAGCCACAGGATAGGGCCAGAAGGATCAATCACCAGGGGGATCAAAGAGATTGACGCAAACTGGACTCTCCCACTCCTGTATCTAGCCTGCTGGATCTGTAGTGCTGCAAGCTCACTGATGTAGCGCATGCGCAAAGCCCTGGGACGCTCCTCACCCTCACCGGACACTAAAGTTGGTGGGCAGCCCTGCTGTGACTTGGGTGTGCTCTGTCTCCCACGGGGTCAGTGTTAGAGGCTTCACTCTTAGTGTGGCAGAGTAAGAGGGGCAGAACCTTTGAGAAGGACTTACTGGGATGTCCTTAGGTCCCTTGAGGGATGCCTTCACAGGGTCATGGCCCCACAGGCTCTAACTGGTTCCTATTTCATGATGCGCCCTCTTCCTCTCACATGCAAGCTGGTTGTGATGTGACTCGTTGTGATGTGCTGCAACCAAGAGGATCCTCACCAGAGCTACACCACTGATGGCACCTTTTCCTTGAGCCCTCAGATCCTACTTTCTTTAGAAACATAGACTGCTTTGGTATTTTGTTATAGTGACAGCAATGGACTAATATAACCTTCATCACACATCTGTGATGCCACTGTGCCAGTGTTGAAGTGGCCAATGACAAAGGGTTATTGATGTCAATGGGTAGACTTTCTGTCCACTTGGTTATTTAGTATTTCTTCTGTGACAAATGTTCTCTGATGGACATTTATGTGTGATGCAATGTGTCTGTCCCCCTCCATGTGGCCTTCACATGCCTCTTCCCCACAGGGAAGTTGCCATATCTATGACCCAAGCTCAGCCTCTTCTATTATGCATCAGCTACCCAGAAAGGACCTTATAGCTGTGGCCATTCGAGACCAGAAAGAAGATGACGGTGCAAGGGTGGTGGGTGCAGGGAATACTCTCTCTCTCTCTCTCTGTGTGTGTGTCTCTGTTTCTCTGTCTCTGTCTCTCTCTTTACCTCTCTCTCCCTCTTTCCCTCTGGAGATTGAATCTTCCCCTGGAGATTGAACCCAGGGTCTTCATCTGAGCTATATCCCCAGCTGTTTTATTTTGCTACAGGATCTCACTAAATTGCCCAGGCTAGGCTTGAACTTTCAGCCTTCCTGCCTCAGCCTCCCAAAACACTAGCATTACAAGAGTGTCCTACAACACCCAGAGCAAGGATTTGCTTTCTGAATCCAAGCCGTGTGGCCCTATGCCAGACCCTTAGGCATCTACGTTGTGATTCTACTGGGTCTTGTCATAAGCCCCATTCAGCACGTTTCCCCACTACACTGTACCCGGCCATAAAGCCCAAGCCAAAGGGCTGCTTGTACTGCAGTCTGGACTTGCTGCAGAGTTCTTCCTGGCTCTACGCACCACTCGAAGGCAGCCTTCTATTCACTCCCATTAACAGGTCAAAGGCAGACCCTGGGTGCCTGTCAGTGATGGGATATTCGAGACTCAGTAAGTTGCCTTTACTATGGATCCCTGACTCCTGCGCTGCTGTGATAGGTGTCTGATTTGCAAAAGATTAATGTTCCACTTTCTAGTGCTCAAGTATCTTATCGTGACCTCCAGCATTCATCTGGTGTTCCAGCTGGTCCGAGTGTGTGAGCACCAATACCTGGTCACCATGAGACCAGAGGAGGAGCCAGACAGCTCCAAGACTGCAGCCTGCGATTTGTCAGGGACTTATTTTGCAAGAAGCACAGTTCTAAGCAGCAGCAAGACCAGTGTTTGCCCACAATTTGGGTCAAAGAGAGGGGCTTATGTAATGGTCACAGCAAAAGTGACTTCATCCCAGCCAGAACATACCGAGGTTATCTCAAGCTAACATCAAGGACATCAAGCACATTCTCAGTGTTCACAGTACCAGAGTCTGGGTTGTAAAGCTCCACATATCATTCCATTGGTTTTTATCTTTTTATAGTATGCTGGAAAGCAATGCGGTGAAAACTGACCTGGGTTACTCAAGGTTAATCGTAACGGTTACTACCCAACTTGGCTGCAGTCAGGTCAAGCTGAATCCCTGTGTCTGGCCAAATGAATTTGATTCTATCGACATCGTGCAGATCCTTGGCTACATACTATGTGCTGGGGCAAAGATATTAGGCCTGCTAAAGCAGCTATGGTTGAAGTTACCTCTTGATGAAGAGATTCACTCTTGCTCACCACGATCTATCCAATTTCTTTAAGGGGTAGATTGGTTAATCAAGTAAAATATATTGAAGACCAGACATTCTTTACACCATGGAGGTTGGCTCTGATCTCTGCATCCCTCGGGATGTGCTGCTATTGGCGCGTCACTGTCTTGGCTAGATGTATGAGGGGCATTTCAGAGGCCTCCACTTCAACTGTTCTGTTGTGGACATCCTTAATCCTGGAAGAGACCTGAGCATGTGGGGATTTTGATATTCACAGGCCAAGGAAGCAATGTGAGTGGGAGGTTGGCTAACCACTGAATTTGTTCATTCCTATTAGACATTCAGAGATCAGAGAAATGACACCTGACTCTGTACATGCACCCATGCAGCTACCATCAGTCAGAACTGGGCCAAAACCCTATCTGTCACCTGGGCCCCATGGGTTTCACATTTCAGGTGGGACCCATGGTGGAGTATTGTGTCCCTGATATCAATGTGGATATCAATGTGGATACCTACAGTGCTTGAAAGGTGTGGGTAGGTCCTTCTTTCCTAGGCTGTGTTACCCACCTCAGTGGAAGGAATGAGCCTCAACTGCTGATGGATAAACAGTCAGCCCTTCTTACCCACAAGGCCCGCATCCACCAATCTCACCAACTGCTCAGTGAAAGGGTTCTTAGGTGAACATACGCAGGCTTTCTCATGTTGTTCTTCCCTGAACAATACAATGTAACAATTATTTATGTAGCATTGACATTGTGTTAGGCATTAGAAGTCACCCAGAGACATGGAAAGTATCCAGAGAGGATACTGACAGGATGTGTCATTAAATGTACAATACATACATTACATTACATTAATGTAAAACACATTACATGTGTATGTACATACATACATATTACAATGTAACATACATTACATCCCAATACATTAAATGTAAGGGACCTGAGCATCTGAGGAAAATTTGGTATCCATGGGGGTCCTGAAACCAGTCTCCCATGGATACCAAAGAGGCAACTATATTCCAGCTTCCTTGCTCCTGTGGGAGAATAATTCTGCTCCATAATGTTGCCTGGACAGTCCCGGTTGCCCACACTAATAGCCTGGTGTTGAGATCACTTTTTATTGGCACCTTTGCCTGCCCTATGTCACTTCCTGAGGCCAACACTGGGCTTTCTGAGTGAACCACTTGTACCTCCCACCCCTTTCTCCAGGGTCTACTTCCGGAGGAAGGCACACTAAGACAACAATACAGTAATAAAGCCACCCCAGGAAATTACCCTGTGGTTTGTTTATTGTTTTGTGCATGTGTGTGTGTATATTTGTGTGTGGGGTGTGTGTGTGTGTGTGTGTGTGTGTGTGTGTGTGTGTGTGTATCACTGAGCATTGAACTCAGGCCTTTCATACTACATGCTATCCCCAACCCTTTATATATTCTTGAGATGGTAGCTCAAAATTGCCCAGACTGGGCTAGAACTTGCCACCCTCCTGCCTCAGCCTCCCAAAGTGATGAGACTGTAGGTATATGCTACCACGCCTGGCCTCATCCTGTGCTTTCCTGGCCTTTAGGCACTTCCAGCCTCCAAACCTCCCAGGCAACAGGAGAATCTGGTCTGTCACACAGTGCTGCAGAGAAGGATCCAGCAGCCTCCAGGGGACACAGTCCAATGTCCAGTGCTTGTGACAGAACTCTGCATTTCATTTCCCGTCTTCAATCTTGCCTGCTAGAACTTCAAGCCACTTCTTCATCTTGTGATTTTTTTTTTCCTCTGGTAGATGGAGAATAGCTGATCACCAACTTTGGGCTAAGATCCCCTTACGTACTTGAACGTGGGTTTTTTTTTTTTTTTTTTTTTTTTTTTTTTTTTTTTTTTTTTTTTTTTTTTTTTAGGTTTTTTGAGACAGGGTCTCGCTTTTGTGGTTCCGGCTGGCCCTGAGCTCAGCCTCCAACTCACATCACAATCCTCCTGCCTCTGCCTCCCGAGTGCTGGGATGACAGGCGTGAGCCACCACGCCCGGCACTGTGCTATGTGGTACTGGTTGCTGCTGGGTGTGGGTCTCCACACCCAGTATTGTTATGTGGTTACCGGGGAATCGAATCCGGGCCCTTGCGCTTGCAAGACAGGCGCCAGAACCACTGAGCTAACTCCCCGGCCCTGAACGTGGGTTTTAATCTGTACTTCTCCAGGTTGAATAATCCAGGTCTTCTAAAGCTTGCCCATCAGGCCCATTTTCCAGGCTTTCAGTCATCTCCGAGGCTGTAAACTGTCACCTCCAGCTGCTCACAGCAGAGCAGCCTGCGGGCTCCTGGAGACCACCAGACTGAGGCTGCACCCAGAGAAGTTCGCAGGAGGAAGGTGTCCCCACCACAAGCTGTAACTCACCCTCCTTTGCCTCCTCCCCAGGCAAAGAACCAGCCCCAGCTTGCTGTTGAAGGCCATAAAACTTCTCTCTTTTCAAGGGCCCCTTTGTTGGACATGTTCATTGTAGCAGGCCTCAAGTCCACCAAGGGCCCATAAAACCTGGCCAGGCCTTGTGTCAGTGACCCCGCAGGCCTGCGCCTCCACTCTCCCACCCTTCAGCCACAATGAAACTCTTGCTGGCTTTACCCAGAAAGGGACTGGCCTTAATTTGCCTTGTGATTTGTTTGTTAGCTTTACAAATGGCTCTGGGGGCCAGACAACCCCTCCTAACCCTGAATTCGGATCAACAGGAGCATAGGGGCTGCCTGCGAACTGCGGGGGAGGGGAGGCACGCACTCTGGTTGCCATGGAGACTTCAAAACTATTCACCTCAGGGATAGAACTGTGGCTGTCCCTGAACGGTAAACCAACCTTGGGAGGAGAAGGGGTGTCTGACCTCTCTTAGATCGGTCAAAGGCTTTTTGCTGTCCACATCAGAGCTCCGGTCCTTGAGAAGCTGCAACACACACCCTGCCCCTAGATACTAAATTCACTCTCATAATCCTACCAGCCTGGAGAGAGCAAAGTCCAAGCAAAACCCGTCAGCAGGAGGAGAGTATTTATCTCCTACGTAGCCCATGTGCAATGAGCTCAAGCTTCAAACCACCTACATACCCACTGACAGAACAGATAGTCACACAATGGAACAAAAGAAATAAAATGTGAGCTGGCTGTGGTGGTGTATCCATGGAATCCCAGCACTCTGGGAAACTGAGGCAGGAGGATCACAAGTTTGAGCCCGGCTTGGGCAACTTAGTGACTTAGTGAGACCCTGTCTCAAAATTTGAAAAAGGGTTGGAAATACAGCTCAGTACAAAGGTCTTGGGTTTATAGCCTAGTACCACCACCACCACCACCAAAAAAAAGAATAAAGTATAGACATATACCACCTCACCAATGAATCATACACAGATCTATCTCACAGAAGATGCCAGACATATAAGATTAAATACTACATGCTTCTATTTATATGAGGTCACAAAAAAAGGGCTGGGGACTTAGTTCAGTGACACAGTGCCTGCCAGGCAAGCACAAAGTCTTGAGCTCAATCCCCAGTACCAATTTTAAAAAGAGCAAAATCTAACCAACACATCAGTGTATCACCCCAAGAGGGCAGGGTGGGAGGGTAGGAACCAGAAAGGAGCACAAGAAAACTTCCTGGAAATGACAGTCATGTTCCATGTGTAGGTGAACATGGCGGTCATGTGAGAATTCACAGACAGGGAACGGCATCGGCTTCCCACTTTGGAACTGGACTCTGGGGCCTGCGCGCAGCCCAGCGGTAGATCGTGTGCGCTGCATGTGTGAGGGCCTGGCTTCTATCCCTAGCACTAAAAAAGACATAAACAAGCGAAAATAAGGATCTGTGCTCCCTTCTGCATGTGAATTGAACATTAGGGAAATATTGGGAGAGACACATATATTTTAGAGTTAAACAATCACAGGTTGAAATCCTGGTTCTGTCACTTCTTAGCTATTTTTCAATCAGGATATTTAACTTCTTTAAGACTCCGTGTCCTGAGCACACAGATATGTATTTCACAACACTCAAAACAACATAGTCCCTGGCACAGTCCTAAAAGTTATAATGTACCAGGCAGCTGATCTGGATCGAGTAGGAGCAGAAATCTCCAGTAGAGAGTTTCCACCAAGAGGAAATATGCAACGTGCCCAAATGTCTTCAGAGGAGATTTAGACATCTGGCAGAGGTTTTAGTTGCATTGTTGATGAGTATACAGAAAACTAAGAAAATGATCATCAACCCCAGGAGACTGGTAACGCAAGGAAAATAGCACGAACCACAATTCCTTACAAGGATCAGCTATATAAGAACATTTATTAAACATTTAATAAGATGAACACCGAAGAGTGATCCATTCAAAACTACAGTAGAACTGCTGTGCAGTGGGAGAGGAAGGACATAGGTGTGTAGAATGGGCAGAGGGAGAAATGAAAAAAATTAAAGAGAAAAGAATGAGTCGAGAATTATGCTCTGGCAGGGGAGGGTGGCACATGCCTTTAGTCCTAACACTGGGAGGTTGAGGCAGGAGGACTGCAAGTTCAAGTCCAACCTGGTCAACTTAGTGACTTAGCATGGCTCTATCTCAAAAAATAAAAAATGGTGCTGGAGGTGTACAGCTCAGAGTAAAGGCCTTGGGTTCAAAGCCCAGTTTCACAAAAGAAAGAATTATTGTAATTTGATCAGTATAAGTGAAAGATATTTTAGTCCACTCAGGTCTTTAATTTGTAAAAACAAAAGTGATAGTAACGCTGAAATCTATTTTTTTTTTTTTTTTTAGACAGGGTCTCGCTTTGTGGTTCAGGCTGGCCTTGAGCTCAGCCTCAAACTCACATCACAATCCTCCTGCCTCTGTCTCCCGAGTGCTGGGATCACAGGCGTGAGCCACCACGCCCGGCACTGTGGTATATGGTACTGGTTGCTGCTGGACATGAGTCTCCACACCCAGTATTGTATGTGGTTACCGGGGATCGAACCCAGGCCCTTGCACTTGCAAGACAGGCGCCAGAACCACTGAGCTAAATCCCCAGCCCAGTAATGCTGAAATCTTAAGAGAGCACCACGGGATTTGGAGTGAGTTCAGGATCATTTTGACTTGGTGATATTTTCTTATCAGAGGGGGATATATAGGGTTATAGAACCTTCTAGGCAGTGAAAAATAAAAATCTTATGAATTCTACTTGCAGGAGATAAAAAGAAAATAAGAAACCCAAGGCTGGGCACACCCACAGCCACCTGGCGTTGTAACCAAAGGCCTGTCACAAAATGGAGGATTGTAAGCCCTAAGTCAGCAGATTCTAAATCATTTCCTATGGTCAACATCGGAGGCTTATTTTTAACATGACAAGAATAAACTTTCCACTTAAAAGCCACTTTATAACTTTCAAAGTGCTTTCACATACATGAACTAATTTGATGTTTCACATTAGCCCAATAGGAAGGAAATGAGTTATCTTCATTAACTGTAGAAGCTAACGCTGAGAGAGGTGAAGTGACATACATTTAGTGACACAGAAAACTTCAGGACCAATGTTAGAACTGAGTATTAGTTTTCTAGAGCTACTGTATTCCTCAGGTTTTGTTATTATAACAAAACGCCTGATAGTTGGTGACTTCATAAAGAAAAGAGGTTTGTTTAGCTCATAGTTCTGAAGGTTCAAGGGCACGATGCTGTTATCAGCTCAGTTTCTGGTGGACATTCCATCGTGATAGCATCATAATGGCGGGTGCCTTACAGAAGTTCAAGGTCAGGAAGCCAGGGAAAAGGAGGTGGGCCAGGCTTGCTGCTTAGTAAGAACTTGCTGGGGGAGAACTACCAGGACCCCTCCTGAGGGTACGCCCCTAATGACCGAAGGACTCGCACTAAGCCCCGCCTCTCAACCCACACACTGGGGATCATGCTTCCAACATATGAAATTTGGAGACACCCTCCAACCATGATGAACCATAGCAGCCACATCTAAGCATCACGAGTTTGGCAGCTTCGAGACGACCCTCCTTGGTGCGCAGGTCAGAAGTTGGGCCCAGCATGGCACCATGTCATGTCATCTGGACATCAGGGCCCTCTTTCAAACCCACTCTAGTTAATGGTAGAACTGAGCTCCTGAAGCTGTAGGGCTAAGGTGTCCGCCTTCTTTTTGGCTGTCGGCCAGAGATCAGTCACAGCTTCTAGCAGCAACTTTCAGTCCCTGTCACAAGGTCCCCAACACTTCTGCGCCAGTGACTAAGGATCTGCCTGACACCAAGTGTCTCTCATTCCCTTTGAAGGGCTTGCCTGATCAGGTCAGACCCACCTAGGACAATGTCTATTTCTCAGTCAGCCAAGCAAAAGTACACAGCATAATCACAAGATTGACATGCCATAGTGCTAAGGCCTACCTCAAGGGGAGGCAATTCTGTGTATATGACTCAGAGCCTTTGCATTGAGCTACACCCTCAGCCTTTTATTTTTTAATTTTTTACTTTGGGACAAGGCTCCACTAAATTACTAAGTTGCCCAGATGGGACTTGAATTTGCAATCCTCCTGCCTCAGCTTCCAACAGGCCAGGGACTAAAGGAATGTGCCACCATGTCCCACAGGGGACATGATTCAGTAAAGTGTTTATCTCTGGGGGGAATCTTGGGTGTACCTCAGAATTATGCCTGCCTCACAGAGTGTGCAGCCTCCAAACTAGTGCTGCTTCTGCCAAGACAGTAGCCCTCTCCAGGTACGGCAGGGACTTCTTTGACCCCTCGTCTGCTAGGAAAAGCAACCATGATCAGTGTAAAATCTGCCTGGATGATAGCTAAAATAGTGTGCTCTCAGGCCCCAGGCCCACGACCCTTCTACTCCTCACCATCCTGACCTGACAGAGGGGGAGGTAGAGTAACTCCTGCAGCAGGTCAGCAGCAGTTCTGTGGGATTGCTGAGTCATTCCCAAATGCAAGGCCCGCTCCTCCTTTCCTTACACAGATTTTGCAAAGAGTTACAATGGACTGACTGTGTTCCTTCCAAATTCATATGCTGAAATCCTTACTTTTTTTTTTTTTTTGAGACAGGGTCTCGCTTTGTGGTTCAGGCTGGCCCTGAGCTCAGCCTCAAACTCACATCACAGCAATCCTCCTGCCTCTGCCTCCCGAGTGCTGGGATTACAGGCGTGAGCAACCACTCCCGGCACTGTGGTATGTGGTGCTGATTGCTGCTGGGGTGAGTCTCCACACCCAGTATGGTATGTGGTTAACCGCGTATCGAACCCAGGCCCTTGTGCTTGCGAGACAGGCGCTGGAACCACTGAGCTAAATCCCCAGCCTCCTGAAATCCTTACTTTCAAGGAGATGATGGTATTAGAGATGGGGCCTCTGGACGGTGATTAGTGCCCAGAGGACTAACCATCTCTTCAGAGCCTGGGTGAGACAGGGAGAGAGCCTGCACCAGACAGGGGATCTGCTGGTGCCTTGACCATGGACTTCCCCACCTGCAGAACAGCAAGAAACAAAGTTCTGTAGTTTACAACTCACCTGGTTTATGGCACCCTGACCACACAAAGACACAGTACTCTGAATTAAATCCCTGTCTGCCTAAAATGCAGCTGGCCCTTGGATATTATCGACCATGCCTGATGACCAGGCCAGTGCACTCCGAACTTGCTCCCTCAATCCCACAGGATTTGGGAGGCAACCGAGAGAAACCAGCACCTTCTTCCTCAGGGCCTCAGACCCCAGTAGACCATACAGCTGTGGGGAAAATAGTCCATTTCTCTCCTTTGCCCTTCACAGCTGCCCTGCTGAAGGTCCTTACCTTAGTGTGGCAGACCCTAGTGCTGCCCATCCAAGATATCCCCCAACCCTGTTCTGGTCACACAACCCCATTTTGCTTGTTAGGTGACGATCTCCTCATTTCAGGTAAGGCACTTGCTGGTGGGCTGGCAACTCAGTTTCCCCAGTAATAAGAGGAAATCTCCTGGGAAGTTCCTAAATACGGCTTTTCTTCCTGATAAGAAGCCAGAGCAGTAGAGAGAAGTTTTCTCACTGGCTGACTTCCATGATTTCTTTTTTTAAAAAATCACTTGATGCCTGGGTCAGCAGCAGCCATCTTGACACGCTAAGGTCACCAGCATGAGTAGAGAAAGCCACTGGCTTAGGATGCTGTGCAGAGTTGGACCCTTGAAGCAATAAACAAACTGTGGACAAACCCTGGAACTCCTGATCTCTGATCTTCTTGCTAACTAAGCAATAAAAGCCCTTAAGGTTCAAGCTACTGTTAGCTGGACTTTTGGTACCTTGCAGTCATAATCCTTCCTTACTAATATATCTAACACATCCCTGATAACCCTTAGCATATGCTGCGGTCCTCTTTCTGCCCATACCTAGCCCACTGACACACAAGCTTTCTCCCTTTGCTCCCGTCTCATAACATAGGGCCTCTTACTTGACCTGAGGCTCATCTCCCTAGACAGCACCCTGTCCCTGCTCCAGGGACCCAGGCCCAGCAGCCAGCTTTTCTCCCCACTGCCCCTTTGGCCCATGGGGTCCAGTGGCCCCTTCCCCAGTGAGTCTTGAGTCAGCACAGGACACCACATAGTGGACTGAGCGGACATATCAGGACCCAATCCCCAAGCAAGCGTTTCTCAAGGGCCCCTTCTGA
Organism: Petromus typicus; assembly: GCA_004026965.1. Classification (NCBI taxonomy): domain Eukaryota; kingdom Metazoa; phylum Chordata; class Mammalia; order Rodentia; family Petromuridae; genus Petromus; species Petromus typicus. Next base: position 46,734 of record PVIR01006765.1, read on the forward strand.
GGGACCTGGACAATCCTCTCCCAGGAGAAGAAAGAAGCAAGAGGCTAAGGGCTTTGACCTGTCCTCTGTCCTGGAGCCAGCAGTTGCCAAGGACCACATAGATGGCAGGGATGCCAACTCCTGCTTCCTCTACAAAGGGTTATTTTCCTTCTTATTTTTATCAAGGGAATATTTTCTTTATCTTTAAGGTGTTTACAGCTTTGTATCTCGGCCTGGTTTTAGTACATTCTGTTGTTATGATTTATGCTGCTTTTAGTGGCTCTTTACCCCCAACACATAAACATGTTTAAGTTTTCCACATCTTAAAAAAAATAAAATAAAATAAGAAACCCTTTCTTGACCTTGTCTTGTTTCTGCACACACACACACACTTTTGGCTCTTTGGAAGCCGTCTGTACTCCATTTTTACTCCCATCCCTTTAATTCCTGAACTCTTTTGGCCTACCACCTCTCCACGCCCGGAAGCCCTTCTCTGCCTGGCCTGGCACAACGGGGATTTTATGGGCAGGAGGCTGGGAATCTCTCTGGGTTGTGAAAAAAAGAGAAGGGAGAGGAGGGGAGGAAAAGGAAAGAAGGTGGAAATCAGGTCCTCCTATCCCTGGGACATTTTCCTCTCTTCTCTCAGCCCTTCTTTTAGGAACGATAGCATATGACATCATCTACCTAGTGGCTCCCACCTCCAGGGAAGGTTCTCCTCATTTGCTCCCCTGTGTTATTCAGCGTTCATTACTGTTACAAAATCCCTGAGATAATCAATTTATATAGAGCACATTTTTATTCTGGCTTACAGTTTTAGGGTTTCAGTCCATGGCAAACTGGCTTCATTGTTCTGCACCTCTGGTGAGGTAGCCATCACAGCAGGGCCACAGGGGAAGCAAACTGTTCCCCTTGTGGCCAAGACACAAAAAGAAAAAGAGAAAGCAGCTGGGACCCCAGAATCTCCTTGGCGGCCACGTCCCCCAATGACCTAAAACCTTGCACTAGGCCCCACCTCTTAATGCTTCCATCACCTCCCAACAGTGCCAAACTGGGGACAAATCTTTTAACATAAGGACTTTGGGGAAACATTTAAAATGCAAACTATAGCAGTGACATAGCTAAGACCACACTCTAGCCTGGAGTGTCATAAGACAGCCCCTTGACTGGCCTCTGTCATCTGGCAACAGATCAGTGGCACCCTGTCACTCACCCATCAGGGTTCCCCTCGTTTCTTCCCTGGTGCATATCTGCCAGAAGTCGCAGTCTGCTCTGCCTGTCTGTGCAGCCCATCTGCAGTCCTGGGGACCACAGCTTCCACCCGTGACTCCCTGATCTCCCTCAGGACCCTCCTCAGGAACAAAGTCGTGGCCCCACTGTGAGCACAGAGCTTCCAGCCGCAGCACAGGACCACTTCTGGCTCAGGGGCACTTCCTTCCTGGGTGGCCACACCCACGACTTGTGGTGTCATCCATCCCCCTGGGGGACAGCTCCAACAAGCGGCACATATGCCACGGTCCTGATGGTCTCCAGGCTTTGTTGGTCCAGCTTGGTAGTTCAGTGCTGCTTCCTGTCGCTCCATCCGCACTTGTCCCTAACGACGACCTCGTCCTGAGATCTGCTTCCAGAACAAGCCAGACGTAGATGTCGTGATTGGTGCGGCTTTCTGGTTAAACTCACACGCCCGACTTCACCTGCCATATGTACCTCCGTGAGCACAAGCCCTTTTCGGAAACACCTTTTTCCCTCAACTTCCTGGTTTCCTGCTTCCTCTCTAGGCGGGGTGGAAAGCTTGGGTTTCCTCCTGCGTCCGCACAGCTCAGGGCATCTCCGTCAGCGCCCTGGAGCCAGGCACCACACCAGGACGGTGAAGCGCAGCGTCCAGTCTGTCTCGAGCGCTGCCCTCGTCCATCCGACTGACCGGCTGCCGCCATCTGAGCACAGCAGTCCTGCGGACACTCAGCCCGGCACACCCGGCTTCTCTCCATTCTTTCCCTGATCCCCCCACACTTCATCTCAGGAAGTAGCAGCTGGCTCTCCAGCAGTCACTGCCCCTCCCTCGCCTCTCCGCAGGCGGCCGCCCCGACTCCCAGACTCCACGTCACTCATCTCCCTTGGCCTCAGTTTCTGCGTCTGTCAAGTAGGCTGTTAACAGTAAGTACTGGGAGTTGCTGTGAGCTCTAAAACACAGCATATGATGCTTAGAAGTCTTAGTACATTTTGTGCTTCTCTAACAGAATGTCAGAGACTGAAAATTTTATAAAAATCAAAGTTATTTCCCTCCAGGCCTGGTGGCTCACACCTGTAGTCCTATCACTCAGGAGGCAGAGGCAGGAGGATTGCTGAGTTCAAGGCTCGCCTGGGCTACATAGTGAGGTCAGGGCCAGCCTGAACGACAACGCGAGACCCTGTCTCTAAAAAAGAAAAAAATTATTTCTCACAGTTCTGGAGATTAGGAAGCCTGAGATCTGAGCATTGGCGGTTCAAGTCTCTGGTTCCAACATGGCACCTTCTTGTGTGCTCCCCAGACGAAAAGAACATGGTGTCCGTACAGCACAGGGGGCAAGAGGGCAGAAGGGGACAAACTGTCCTCACAGGACTCTACAAGCTCTTTTCCTAACATCACGAAGCCATTCACAAGGATGGAACCTGCGTGACCTCAATCCCTTCCAAAAGGCCCTGCCTCCCAACACTTTTGCCCTGAGGACTGAGTTTCCAGCCAGTGAACCAGGGAGGACAGAGTCAGCCCATAACAGCAACACTCAGTGACTATTTCCTCTTGATTAGTACTTTTGCTCTTATCTGCTTTTCTTCTTTTTTATTTTTGGTACCAGGAATTGAATTCAGGACCTCACACTTGCCAGCTGGGTGCTGTGCCCCTGAGCTACATCCCCAGCCTCATTTATCTTTCCTTTTCTTAAGGCCCTCGTCACCTGTTGTGCTATTGTTATTCACATTATCTTTATTTTTATTTATTTATTTATTTATTTATTTTAGGTTTTTTGAGACAGGGTCTCGCTTTGTGGTTCAGGCTAGCCCTGAGCTCAGCCTCAAACTCACATCACAGCAATCCTCCTGCCTCTGCCTCCCGAGTGCTGGGATTACAGGCGGGAGCCACCACGCCCGGCACTGTGGGATGTGGTACTGGTTGCCGCTGGGGTGAGTCTCCACGCCCAGTATTGTATGTGGTTACCGGGGATCGAACCCAGGCCCTTGCGCTTGCAAGACAGGCGCCGGAAGGAGGATTGCTGTGATGTGAGTTGGAGGCTGAGCTCAGGGCCAGCCTGAACCACAAAGCGAGACCCTGTCTCAAAAAACCAAAAAAAAAAGACAGGTGCCAGAACCACTGAGCTATATCCCCGGCCCCTCACGTTATCTTTAAATGTCATATTGGCCTCTAAGTTTGTTTGGTTGTTTGTCACAGTGCTGGGGAGAACTCATCCTACATGTACTCAACAGACACTTTACCCTGATCTGCTGGTTTCTTTCTTTCTTTCCTTCCTTCCTTCTTGCTTGTTTTTTTGCTTGCTTTCATTCTGAAGATTGAACCCAAGGCCTTTGCACCAAGGTATGTCCCCAGTTCTTTTTTTATTTTTTATTTTGAGACAGAGTCTCATTAGGCCACTGAATTTTGCTCAGATGGGGTCCGAATTTGCAATGTTCCTGCAGAAAGCACTGTATTGATCTATGGATGTACTCATGCAACCCTCTGGGATGAGTGGTCACCCGCCGCCCCTGCTTCTGTGTCATCACACTTCTTCTCAGACCAAATAGTACCAGAGTAACTAGGGCGATATTTTTCTCTTCATTTTTTCGTCTACTTTTTCCTTCCTCTGCTTTTCTTTGTTAAGGGAATTTTTGTTACATCCAACTAAGGGGAACCTGAGTTAAGGACAGATTTAATATGAGTTTAATGGGATATTTTATATGTTTTTTTTTAAGTTATTGCTAGCGAGCCAGGTGTGGTGGCACATACCGTAGTCTCAGCACTCCAGAGGCTGAGGCTGGAGGATTGCCCTGAATTCAAGGTCAGCCTAAATAGCAAGACACTGTCTCAAAAAAAAAACCAAAAAAAAAAAAACCAAAAAAAAAAAACAAACTCCAAATCTTAAAAATTAAGAAAAAGACATTGCTAGTTATCTTCCCCTCAGAAATTCTCTTCTATTGGGAATATATTTGGAGACACAATACACACAATTATTACCGTGTCATATATTTCTTTCTCTTTTCTGATGGAATTTATATGAAGTAGAATTGATTGTAATTCCTGGATGGGAAGACACAAGGCCACTGCAGTCTGAAGACCAGGTCTGGATGGACAGTTGTACCTGGAATCTTACATTGGGACCATGCCTTGCAGTACCTGCTCCTCTTGAACAAAACTGTCACGGACGCAGCAAAATTCCCCCCAAAAGCATATTCATCAGTGAGTCCACTTTTACCACATAGCAATAATTCAGTCACATAATCATGTATCCTGGTACAGTGCAGTGGCCATTTAAGAAGGTATTTGCATGGTTCTTGTATGGTCTCACTTCAGCCTAACTTTATATTTTTTTCCCCAAAATTGTTGTTCCAAACAAAAATCAGTCAAACAATGTGCAGCCCAAACTGCTAAGGCAGAAAGTACTGTAGAGGTGTATTTTGAACTTATTTAATAAAAATACTATGTTACATTGTCTGAATTTTGTGGAGTTTAGAGAATTTGTCAGTTCTTTGAAATTTGGAAAATTTTTTTTTTTTGAGACAGGGTCTCGCTTTGTAGTTCAGGCTGGCCTTGAGCTCAGCCTCAAACTCACATCACAGCAATCCTCCTACCTCTGCCCCCCAAATGCTGGGATTACAGGCGTGAGCCACCATGCCCAGCACTGTAGTATGTGGTACTGATTGCTGCTGGGTGTGAGTCTCCATACTTGACATTGTTGTATGTAGTTACTGGGAATGAACCCAGGTCCTTGCACTTACAAGGCAGGCACCAGAACCGCTGAGCACCACTGAGCTAAATCTCCTGCCCTGGAATTTCTTTTTATTGAGTTTTATTTGTTGTTTTTTAATTTTGCTATTTTTTAAAAAAAAATATTTTAGACAAGGTCTCACTTTGTAGTTCAGGACCTCTAATTCACAGCAGTTCTCCTGCCTCTGCCTCCCAAATGCTGGGATTACAGGCATGAGCCAACACACCCAGCATTGTGGTATGTGGTTACCAGGGATCCGACTCAGCACCTTGTGCTTGCCAGGTAGATTCTAGAACCACTGAACTAAATCCCCAGCTTGAAATTTGGAATTTCTTGTGATTTTTTTTTTTTTTTGGACACTTAAAGTTGTACCTAGAATCTTACATTGTTTTATTTGGGGACCTCAAAAGTGTGTGAGTTCTATGTCCCACAAAGCCTGGGTGTTTCTCTGGAGTGTCCATGTGACCCTGCACGTGTGTGTTGCACACACACATACACACACCACACTCCACACACACACACCACACTCCACACACACTACATTGTGGGTCATTCTGTGAAGTTTATTTCTTTGCAGAAGGAAGAAGGAGCCAAGTGTTGGTTTTTTTTTTTTTTTAATCTGTGGTTCTCTTTTGCAATAGAGCTGGGGCTTAGAACACAAAAAGGTGAAACAGTGGAGCAAATTCAATCAGTTGGTTCCTACTTTGGGGACCCAGGCACACAAATGTTCGGCAAATAGAAAAAGAGGAGGAAAAAGACCTGTTTAAGTAGGCTGCGCTTCTGTATCTTACCACAGGATGGCGGTAAAAGAGTGGTCCGTCCATTCAATGGAAAACTCATTAAGAGCTAATCAAGGCAAAGCGGTTTTTCTTGTTTCCTGCCTGTGCCTTCTCCCCTTTGCCAAGCCTCAGTGCACTTACTATTGTTCCATTCTTTTTGGTTAAAGTCGTCACAAATCTGCGTTTTTGTTTGTTAACTCAGCTGTAGCCTGCCGTTCGTCTTCTAGACAACTTTCCCTGTTTCTTATAGTTAAGGATTATGTTCTTATTAACTATTATTAGAAGAATTTTCTGACTCAGAAGTTTCAGGACTTAAAGCTACAGTCTTAGTTCAATAATTGCTTGATTATTTGCTGCTGAGCTTGGAACTTTGATTACCCGGCTTCTGTTTTGCGTTCCTTTCTCCACCGCCCACAGCCAAGACTGTACGGAGCTTTATCTGCAAAACCAGCCCTGACCCCCACCTGTCTGAGAGAGATATGGTCCCATCTGGTGTTGCTAGGGCCTTGTGAAGGCTGGATTACTCCTATGTAAACTATTAAAAGTAAAAGGAGAAAATGCCCAAGAAAGACAATGAATTCTAGAAATAGAAGAGTGGGCCTTTCTACATCCAATGCTCCATTTCCAAGATGGCATTAGACACACACACACACACACACACACACACATACACACACACACACACACACATGCCCCCTCCATTTCCATCCCAAGATTTGGGCAGCTTTTAGAATAACTATTCTGTCAGGATACATCCCAGAAAGTGCGAGGCAGCCACCAGAATTGACTATCTTCTTGACCCGGTTCGTGAGCTTTGACACCGCTGAGGACCCTTGTGCTGGACATGGACCTAGCATGTTGCCAAGGGTTCTTGTTGAAAAACCATGTGGGTAAGAGTGAGTGGGTAAAAGACATAAATCACAAGCAGCCAGGCTACTCTCCCAAGAATACAGAAACTCCTGCCTCTCCTGTCTCGTGGTCAGACAGTTGTGTTTGTCTTTGGTGCGCCGTGAGTTTGTCTTCTCACACTGATGGCACTGCCGCCTGAGGGTGGACATCGTGTCTGCCAAAGAGGACTCGGGAAGCTCCCACAGTCACCTGGGCCTGGGCTGCACCCTTCGCAAACCTCCTTCAGTTCTAGACTGCTTCCTGACTGACACATCCCCTGGGACAATGGGAGCTTTTACAAACGGAAGCAGAATCCGAAACATCTCAATCCGTTTCCTCTGCGAAGTGCCTCTCTGGGTCCCGACTGGTTATTCTGTTTTGTTTTATGGAAGTGCCCTGCCCTAAATGGCAACTTGGGCTCCCTGGGCAGGCAGAAAGGGGAAGAAGGTGCTGGATAGGAGGCAGGGGACCTAGAGTCACATGGCAGCTGTGTCACTGCCTCGGGAATGAAGGATTTCTCCGTCTCTCTGTGAGGAAGGCCTCCGCAGGGGCTGCCCGGACTCTGGCCGACTCTGGCCGCAGCCACGCCTCCCTCGAGCTAGCTCACCTCCAATGACTGATAGACAAGTGCATCTTAAGGCTTCACTTCCGTACAGCTTCAAGGGTCATCCCCTCTTTCAAATCCCCCATGGACTAGGCTGAGTTTCCCTGAAGACTGCATTGCAGGGTAGCTTTTCCTCCTTCCCTTCCTTGAGCGTGGATCATCCCAGGGGCTCTCCCTAAAAACCTGCACACTCCACTCCGTCAGAATCAGCTTCCTAGGAAACCAGTGTGCGCCGGCGACCTTAGCTGAGGAGCATCAAACGCCCTTTCTGAACCATGGTGTGTGCGGGTCTGCAGCTGTCCTGCTGTTTGGTGCTACTCCATCCACCCTTTGTTGTCACTTTTTCCCATTACACGTTCTACCAGCTCTGGCCCCCAGAACCACCAAAGAACCCGAAGTCTCAGAAGCCCAAGAACCCAGTCACGAAGACATATCCACACCAGGAGCGACTGCTTCCTGAGGCAGGCTAGAGGACAGTGCTGGGACTCTAGCTCCCAAGCCCTTTGAAAGGGCATTGCTGACTGGATGTGGTGGCACACACCCGAGATGCCAGCTACTCAGAAGGCTGAGGCAGGAGAAGAGCCTGGGAAACTTACCAAGGCCCTGTCTCCTAAACAAAACAAAGAGCACTGCTCTACTGCTCGATGTCACTTAACAGGGACAAGTTTTGAGAAATGCATTTTTAGTTGATTTCATCTTTGTGTGAACAGTTGTACATTCACAACCTAAACTGGCTGCAATGTCACCAGGCATTACAAATTTTCCATCATAATCTTAGGTGTGCCTCGTTATTGGCCGAAATGTCATTATACGACACATGACTGTATTTAGTTTTCAAGCCAACCTGCTGCTGAACTTTAAGGAACAATTTCCCTACTCACTTCCTCCTACCTGGAGACAGGTATGGGAGGTTGTCTGCTAGACCACCTTACCCTAAAGTTGACCTTTTCTTTCTTTCTTCCTATAGAGAAGCCTTGCTCAATAGAAATGAACTTCAAGCCAAGTACATAATTTTCAGTTTTCTCATATCCATGCATACAAAAGTGAACGGAAGCAGTTGAAATTGATTAGAATAATATCCATTGCTTACCCCAATGTATACAAGATAGTATCATTTCAACAGATGATCAATATGAAAACGAGGTACTTTAAATTCTTTTGGTTCATACCACGTCTCAGAAGCCTGGGGTAGCTGACATGACAAATCTTGGTCCAGACACTTGCACTGTAATCACTGTGTTGGACAGTGCAGGAGCAGATTCTACGTGAAGACAGTTGCAGAATGAGGCGTGTGAGAGTCTGAGAATTCGAAGCACTTCTCTTTCTAAGGCTGGTGAGTTTTAAGGCTGAATTCACAGGTTGCCACTGGCCCATGTATGTCATTTTTCAATAAATTAGGGGTCATACTGCACCTGCCTCAATAGGTAGGTGAGCATAAGGCTTTCAAAGACAGTTGCCTTTAGGAACTGGCAGGTTCTGAGTTACCGCAAACAATGGCTTCTGACTGACCTCCGCATTCCAATGCTCTGGAGCAGTCAGCAGCAGCAGCAGCTGATACCAAGGCTGGCAGCATCTGAAAGCAATACTGAACGCATCTTGATTTAGAGTTGCATTTGTGGGCCTCTTACAAAGTCTTGGCTGATTTTCTAATCCCAATCAGGAAAGGAAGCATTTGGAGACAGAGGTATAATGCTACGTGTTCCTTTAGAATGTAAAACGTTTAATTAGATGCCAAGGATTGAAAATCTTGATTCAGAGCCTGAAATGGCTAATAAGGTTTTATTGTTGCTATTACTTAGAGTTTTTATAGAACTTTAGGCTGGCAAAGTGCTTTTCAATCACTTGAGAGAATCTAAGTTTGTTAACAGCAAAATGAAAAAATGTTCTATTCATCAGCAGAGACAACATACATAATATTTTAAGTATTTAAGAATTACGACCCTGCTGTGAGAACTCCTGCAATTACTTCTACATGGATGCGAGGGATTCTTGTTACGGGCATAGGACATTAATGCCAGCGCTGATGCCATCACCCTGCTGAGTCTGCAAGGGTGAACTCTTGCCAGTCAGGGCTTAACGAAGTTCCTAGAATAAGCATTAGCCAGCTAGAGTCACACATACGGAACTTTTGCCCATGCGTGATTTTTAAACATTTTTCTAAAGGGGCTCTTAAGATTTTATAGACGATCATATTATAAAATTATACATTGTTCTAATCTGGCACATTGTGACTTCTCTGGGCCATTGAAATCTCCAAGGATTCTGCAGTTGAGGCTGCTGCAACTGCTGATGAATGTGCACCAAATCCACAGCACTAGGTGGCGATCCTGTGAAAAACCAATTTCCCCTTCCCAAAGGCAAATACAGGCCCTCTAATCCTTTGGGTGTAACAGTTAACTTCTGCTGCAGTAATGCTGTGTAACAAAGAACTTGAAGCTCAGAGGCACAGTAAATGTTTTCAGCTAGCTGGCTTTGTTGATCTCTTCTGGTTTCACTTACACAGCTGGAGGTCTGCTGGTTGATGGTTGATCTAGGCTGGTCCCAACTCAGCTCTGCTTCACATGTCCCTCACTGTCCAGCAGGATGACCAGAACATACTATGTGTATAGTAGAGATGGGAGGGACCCAAGAGATAGCAAGCTCCAGAACACCAGCCATCCGCAGCTGCTGTGTCATGCTTGCTGACCTCCCCCTAGCCTCTACTGAGGTATCCAGGACTGGGCTAGATGAACGCACATGACAGGGGCCAACACTGCCACATCACATAACATAGCGCAAGAGCAGGAGGAGGGGCAAGACTTGTGGCCATCTGTTCACAGGTGAGAATGGATTAGAATAATCTTCTTGAAAAATAATGTGAAAACAAATGTCATCAATGTATTCATCCACAAGACAGAGACAAAGTTTTCACTAACAGCACAAAGCTAATGCCAATCCACTTCTAGACCCCAAGTTTTAGAAGAGTACATAGGCTGAGGGTGCTGGGAAATGCTTTCCCTAGCTTTATGGAGGGGTGATTAACTAATAAACCCTGTGTGTTTGGGGTATGCTCACGATGTCTTGATGTGTGTTTGCAATGCAAACAAGCTGATTGACCTATCCTTCACATCTATACTTCTCCATACATGAGAGAATACTTAGGATCTACTCTCTTAGTAAATTTCAAGTACTTCATATAATGTAATAATCCTCTCTTAGCTGCTTTTTTCCCTACAGTTCCAATCACCTTAGTCAGGCAGGATCCAAAAATATTGAATAGAAAATTCCATAAATAAACAATCCATAACTTTTAAATGACTTTTTTTTTTTCCTGAAATGAGATCTTGCTGCATCACCTAGACTGTCCCCAAACTCCTGGACTAAGAGATCTCTTGCTTCAATCTCCTGAGTAGTTGGTTCTAGAGGCATGTGCCACCACGTATACTCACCTAAATACCGCTCACTGTGGAGTGGTATCATAAGCACTCTGGCTTTTGTCATTATTGTTACTCTCTGACAGTGTCTAATTTAAAAATTAAATTGATCATAGATCTGTGTCTGTAGGAAAAACATAGTATGTATAGAGTTCAGTGCGACCTCAGGCATCCCTGGGGGTCTCAGATACGGGGGCCGCTGTGCACTGTTAAGAACTGTAAGGAAACAGCAGGGAAACTTTTGGCCTGGATTGCGTGGGCAGTTCTAACACAGTGTGAAGTGAGAATGCTGTTGAAGCGTTCCCTTCCCAGACCCCAGCACCCACGCCCACCTCCTCATGGTGACCTCCCCAGAAGGACAGGTGTCATAGGCCCCTGTGTCCATGCTGTGTCCAGGTTTGGGTGGTCGCCACACAAGCTGAGAGGAGACTGCTTTCTGCCATTCAGCCAAGCCCCTGCTGGCCTGGTGCCAGGCTAGCGTCTGTGCCCATCTGTCGAGGTGGCACCTGGCCCTCTTGCAGAAGCAGATGGTTTCAATTGATCTTCCCTGGCCCTTTCCTGCACGGATACTTCAGACCAGCCTGGCTGCATCCGGGAACTTAATGGAACCATCGCATGTTTTCGTTCCCTCTTTCTTTCCCTTGGTAACCAAACTGTTTTGCATTCTTCTTTTTCTTTTCTTTTTTTTTAGTTTCTGTAATAGGAAGATTGTAAATGAATTTGTATGTATAGAGGGAGAAATCAGTAGTCTGTATCGCTATGACAAAATGTAACCTCAGCACGGAGGACCCATGATTATATATTTAAAAAAATAACTTGTCCCATTTCATGGATCTCAACATACACCTCACCTCACATTCCTGAAATAAATTTACCTGGGTCTCCCTGTATGCAGGGGTCTGGGTCTAAGCAAATCTCTTGCAGTGAGGCAGAAAGGATAAAGGCCTACACCAACCACACCTTGTCTCAGCTGGACATTATCATCAGCACAGTTTTAGGGACGGAACCCGGAACCGCACGCATGCTAGGCAAGTGCTCTTCCCCTGAGCTATATTCTCAGCCCAAAAGCTCTGTTGCTTTTAAAGAACAGTCACAGCATAGGGCAGCTAAATGTTACCAAAATTCCAAGGGCAAGACAGCATCTCTGCCCCGAGGCTTGAACCTAGGAGACACAAGTGGCCCTAGTGGCCTGGTCCAAGGAAGGACGTCACTTCCCCCAGTGCTAAAGCTTGCTGCTCTCTGGCTACAGCCCAGCCCTGTGGGGGTCTGGGACCAGCCGTGTACAAACAGTGCCTTGGACAAGCACTTTTGTGCCCTGTGTCTGAGATGCCAGCATTTGGGTAAATAAAAAGGGCTGGAAGAGGTACAAGCAAATGTTTCAACATGTATGGACGAGCTCTGGCGAATAGAACGATCAGGCAAGGATTCAAAATTGTCTAGTAGTCCTATTTTTAGAACTGTAGAAAGAAACAGGTGAAATGAATTTTAACAGCATATTTAATTTAACCTAATGTCTGCAAAATATTACATTTCAACATATAAGCTATTGGAACCATTATTAAAGAGATATTCTCCTTTTTGGTTTATGTACTAAGTTTTCTAAGTGAGTGTATGTTCTATATCTCAATTCAGAGTCACATTTCAAGTCCTCAAGAGCCGCAAGGGGCTGGCTGGTGGCTCCCCTGCTGGAAAAGCCAGGCCTAGGGTTTCTTCTGGAAGGCACAGAAACAGGTAGGAGGCGTTTCCTCTCAGGACACAGCGAATGGCCGGGCTCCAGATGATAGGCTTACCTTGAACCGTAGGCGCTTTTGCATGGCTTGCACTATGTACCGAGAGCACGGATTGAGATCTTAAAGAACAAACAGCTTGATGTTTTGAAGGATAGCACAGCACTGCTGAGGCAAAGGAAGCAGCGTGCCCTGAGCCCGGCAGGAAAGTGTGTGTTGGGAGCTTGGGACTGGGGGACTGCACTGCTCCGCCTCTGGAAGCAAGCCTTGAAGAAATGACCAGACAAGACAGCCCAAGTGCTGCGGACGAGGGCGTCGAGCTCAGTGCCCAACACAGTGCTGGCGGGAGCTGTGCAGCCGTAGACCACCCTGAGCGTTGTAAACACATGTGCAGTCAAACTGCACCCTCTGGAGGGAGTGACTTCTAAAAACAGGCAACAAGACAGAACCGTGGAGGCTCAAAACTACCCTGGAAAAGTTGGGGCTAAGGTCCACCCCAGGAGGAAAGGAAGGGAAAAGAGAGGAGTGCAGGGCCGCAGTCCTCCAGAGCCTCAGCCTAAACCCGCTCAGCGAGGTCCCGGAGGTCAGGGCGTGACTGCTGCAGTGGCCTGCTGCCACTCGGGGACACGCTGTGCAGAAAATGCAAACCCCAGATGCTCGCGTCAACTGGTAAGATTAGAGTGCCACATTTGAATTGAGAGCGACTGCGGAAGTGTCACATGTGCGTCTTCCCTTTCCTGCTCACTGGTAACTCGCGGACAGAACTGTTTCCCTCACCCGGCTGTGTACACGGCCACCGACATAGCTGAATAGGGCTCGCGCTGTGCCGCGCTGCGTCCCAATGTGTGCACGTTAAGGCAAAAGTGTGTGTGTACATTTGTACCCCAGGGTGATGCTTTTATTCATACAGGTCAGGGTAATGATAAAAATTCTTTTTTCTTTTTCTTTTTCTGTATACACAATTATGTCAATGTTTACATTTTTCCCCAAATAGAAAGCTTGAAAGTATATTTCATATCATGTCTGTAATGTGAAAATTTTTGAAGCTAGGCCTCGCTGAAGAGGTGACCCACCTGAGCCAGTAGTGTTACGGGTCCCTTCTGCTCGCTTGGGCCTCCTATGAGGCGAAATGGTAAGCCGGCTGTGGTGGCTCACGCGTAAGCCCAGCTACTGAGGAGGCTGAAGCAGGAAGATTGGGCATTCAAAGCCAGCGTGGGCAACTTAGTGAAACTCTGTCTCGATGCAAAAATAAAAAGGGCTGGGGATGTAGTTTAGTGCGAAGGCCCTTAGGTTCAATCCCCGGGACCACAGTATAATGCATCATGGGAGTCCCACCCTCATGACTTCATCTACTCCTGCTTACCTATACACTAACATACAAACATGCAAATTAAGTTTCCGAGGTATGACATTTAGAGGACCTGTCCAAATCATAGCAGTGCAGGGAGAGGAGCCAGATGGCAGAGGCGGCTGTGATGGTGGCCCAGAGGGCAGCCCACGAGGAGCTCTGGAGGTTGTTTCCAGATGGCTGAACTTTTATGGTCTCACAGCCATCAGCCCTTGGGTGGGGACCATCCTCAAAGGCCATGATCCTGATGACACCCACTGTGGAGCAGAAACAGATCCAGGAGGAGCCAGGAACAGCCCGAGTAGTGCCTCCTCCCTGGAAGCACGCCGAGGCACCCAGCACATCGGTCACCCCTCCGGAATGACACTCTCACTGCTTCCGACGCCTGCGGTTCCTGCTCTGTGCCCAGCCCGTCCCTCCACCGGAAGGGCCGCATGCTCTTTCAGACCCTCTGGAAGAGAAGAGCCTCTTTGCAGCCTAGATGACAACCTTGTTCCTGCTGCTCAGTCACTAATGCTGCGGGTTCTGTTTTGTCCAAACTGAGAAGGACATGGCAACTTCCTCTTCAACTTAAAGTGGAGCTGTCCAGTCCCCTGCCCTTCCCCCCTAGTGCCACCACTGCCTCTCCCAATACCCACACTCCTGCCACGTCCCTTAGTATTTCTTAACCAGTCTAAAACTAACCCAAGGAATGTCACCTAAGCCAGACAAGCACATAGTGACACTTACAAAACATACTTCTGTCACCCCACGCACACACTATGGATGGGATCTGAAGTGCTCCCCAAAGGCTCCCATGTTGAAGGCTTGGGACGAAATACAGGTGTGGCCTGGACATGGTCACCCACCTTTTCACTGCTCTTTAGAGGGTGGATGTCCTTTCATTTGGGCCCTGGAGAGAAAAAAATGAGTAAGAACAGTCATTGTCCCCAGAAGTGCTCCGCGTGTTATAAGGCAGTGAGAGCAAGCAAATAATGGCAGCATGATGTCTAAGTCCAGGCAGAAAACGGGAGGAGTCTGGAGAGGCTTCCTGGATGGGCCATCACATGAGTTTGCTCGTGAAGGGTGAGGAGATGGTCACCACCCAGAAAGGGGCCAAGGAAACACGCTGGAGGCCGCTGGGTGCTGCATCCCCCCCACCTGGCAGGCTGCATGGCTCGGGGAGAATGGACGCCCTGCTGAAGTGTTTTACTGCGATACTGCAGTGTGAGGAGCCGAGAGGCTCTGTACCCGGACAAGACGCTGAGAGAAGAGGTCTCCTGATGGATGACCGCGCTGGGAGCAGAAGATGCGGCGGGGAAGAGCAGCGCAGCCATGGAAGGAAGGCCGCCACACCATCCTGGGACAGGACAGGGATGGCGAAGCTCCCACCCACACACAGGTGGGGGCAGAATTTTCAGGACATCGACAGCAGATGAAGTCGGGGCCTGAGCTCTCCAACAGGAACCCGGAGGGAAGAGCCCCAGATTTCATGGAAATACTTTGCTCCCTAAATAGTTTTTGGTCCACAGAATAGGTCTGTCCTCCAGAATGTCTGTACAAATCAAAGGCCTGTGTTCAGGGAAAAGAAAGTAATATCTAATTTTATTTATTTTTTTTTTTTTGAGACAGGGTCTCACTTTGTAGTTCAGGCTGGCCCTGAGCTCAGCCTCCAACTCACATCACAGCAATCCTCCTGCCTCTGCCTCCCGAGTGCTGGGGTTACAGGCGTGAGCCCCCATGCCCAGCACTGTGGTATGTGGTACTGGTTGCTGCTGGCCGTGAGTCTCCACACTCAGTATTGCACGTGGTTACCTGGGATCGAACCTGAGTCCATGCACTTGCAAGACAGGTGCCAGAACCACTGAGCTAAATCCCCGGCCCAGTAATGTCTAATTTTAAAAATAAGGCTCTCTTCCTTCCTGATCTGTTAAGGAAGTAGGTCCAATGTCACTTTTTGGCCAGTGTCACTTCTGCAATGGACAGACACGTTTCTCCTGCACATACAGGTACACTCGCCAAAGGGCAGAGCCGGTAGGAACTGCTGGCACACTGTGGGGTGTGAGCAAAGAGAGAGGGTAAGGCTACATTAGGTTTGGGTACCTGGGGCAACAGACCTACCCCTCACTAAAATGCAGAAGGCAAGGGAAGGATGGAGTTTAGGCTCAGATGGGCTGTGTGTGAGATGGTTTGTAGACTTGAAGGTGGACACGGAGCAAGTGGCTGACTAGCTTAATAATAAGTTCTAAGACACTGCCCAGAATGCAGCAGAAAAAAAGATATGAAACAGTGAAGAAGGAGATAATAGGATACACAGTATAATACATATTGATTGGGGTCCCAGAAGGGGAAAAAATAAGAAGAAAAGCAACATTTGAGGGGATAATAGCTGAGAATTTCCAAAATTACTGAAGTGTGCATATCATCAGGTCCAGGGATCCTAACAAATTTCAGAGGTGATAAGAAATCCCTATTGAGATACAACACAGTGAAACTGTAGAATCAAGGGAAAAAAGTGCAATGGTTTAAAGGTGTCTTCCACATTTCCCGTATGGGAAAGGGAGTCCCCAAAGTCATGTGCTAAATTAGGGCCAGATGATATCACAAGTTGGGTCCATGATATAATTAGTGGCTTCAGAAGGACAGACCTGAGCTTCCACACTTGCCCCCCCCCGTTGGGGGTGCCCCATTTCCCCTTGAGACTCCAGAGGGTCCCCACTGCCAAGAAAGTTCACCACATGTAGTCCCTTGAGCTTGAACCACTCAGCCTCCAGAAGTCCCCAGAAGTTACTGTGTCAGTTATGCTGTGTGTAGTCTTTAGTTACAGCAACAGAAAGTGGGTATAGAAGAGAAGATTCTAGAAGGAGCCTGGGGGGAGAACTATAAAAGAATGATAATTAGAATGTCAGCACAATGTCCAACAGCAGCAGCAGAAGCCAGAATATAACCAAATGTTCTTTTGAACATAGTCCTGCAGTTCTGTTGTGACAGGGATATGTTCTGAGAAGCGTAGCATTAGGCGGTTTCCTCACTGAGGAGAGTGAAGCATCCATATAGCCTGTTGCTCTCAGGCTACGACAACAAAGCATCGCGAGACTTGGCCAGACACACAAGAAAAACATGTCCCTGAGAGGTGGCTGAGATGAACGACAGTAAACCTTGTTAGTAAATACAAACAGTATACCCAATTAAAAGTATGCTGTAGTGGCTATATACAGTGGAGCACACCTGTAGTCCTAGCTACTCAGGTGGCTGAAGCAGGAAGATCACCTGAGCCCAAGAGTTTGAGGCCAACCTGGGTGACATAGTGAGACTCTGGCTGAAAAGAAAAAGAAGTATAGTATAGTAAATACATAATCTAATCATACTTTTTTTAAGATTTTTGAGACAGGGTCTCACTATGTTGTTCAGGCTGAACTTGAACTCACTATGTAGCCCAGGCTGATCTCAAACTCATGACAATCTTCCTGCCTCAGTTTCTTTAGTTGTTGAGGATTAGAGGTGTGTGCCACAATGCCCAGTTGTATCTGATTCTATTGTTACACTGTTATCCACCTTGCAGCACAGTAGGTTTGCTTATACTACCTACCACAAATGTGTGATAATACGTTGCATTAGCTATCTACATTTACAACATTACTAGGCAACAGCATAATCTTCTGGGACCACCATCACATACGCAGCCACCATCAAACCACCCTTACTTCGCTTTTGACTGTAATTTACATGCCATACAATTGATCGGGTGGTGGCAGTGCATCCCAGCACTCACTCAGGGGACTGAGGCAGGAAGATCAATGTGAGTTCAAGGCCAGCCTGGGCTATATAGTAAGACCTTGTCTCAAAAAATAAACAACAGGGCCGGGGAGTTAGCTCAGTGGTTCCGGCGCCTGTCTTGCAAGCGCAAGGGCCCGGGTTCGATTCCCCGGTAACCACATACCATACTGGGCGTGGAGACTCACGCCCAGCAGCAACCAATACCACATACCACAGTGCCGGGCGTGGTGGCTCACGCCTGTAATCCCAGCACTCGGGAGGCAGAGGCAGGAGGATTGCTGTGATGTGAGTTTGAGGCTGAGCTCAGGGCCAGCCTGAACCACAA